>JXCR01139317.1:8174-30256 GCA_002079205.1 Phalaenopsis hybrid cultivar
TATATATATATATATATATATATATATATATATATATATATATATAATGTGCTATTTAATGTTTTAGGTGTTGTAGCTTTCCATGTTAGCAGCTGCAATATTTCAGAGTTAAGTTTCACAAACAAAACCTTCAACAGGTAAGTCTTTTTATTATGTATTAACTATTTTCTTTCACCCTATATTTTCAGTTTTTCATGCTTAATCTTTAAAAAAAAATTTAAGTTTGGGGGGGAAGAAAATTCCTTTTAAAGAAAGAAACTTAATTTTATTTGTCCTTAATTAGCTATATATTAAATTTTTTTTAAACATGACCTTTCGTAGTAGAGCCTAACTTTAGATAACTCTATTTGTGTTTCTAAATATACAGTGAGCTTAAGTAAAATTTTTCAATGATAAAAGTTAATTCTAGAGATTAAGGTATTTGGTATGAAAGAATAAGTCTATGGTATTTCTATTTTAAGTAAAGGAATTTGTATTTTTGAAGTATTGAGAATCCTAGAGTTTCATAAAATAAAAAAAGATTGAAACTTTATAAAAAATCTTCAAAGCTAATATGAATTTATAAAGTGAAAGAGTGTGAAAAGATTTTAACTTTAAGAAGAGGATAGTGAAGTTTAAAATTATTAAAGGCTATCCAGATATAGTAATCCTCACATAAAAAAAAAAAGAGAAAAAGAAAAGGAAAGAAAAATATGTGAGGAGAAGCTTGAGGAGATGCCTAATCAAAAATTGGCTTCACTCAAATCAACATAAGGAAGAAGGCTTAACTATATTCTATAAACTTGTATCTAAGTATTAGCATATTTACTAGTACAGTTTTCATTAGTTTTTTTTCATATGGATCCTCTAAATGACTTTAATATGACAATTTGCAAGTTTCTTTGAAAAGAATAGAAAATCAGAAATCTTAGACATGACTACTAGATATTCTTATACCTTTAGTATTAATTTGAGTTATTTTAAATTTTTCTAAAGTTATGTTATGATATTTAATGGACCAAAATATGGAAATCTAGTAGTTAAACTCTTTACCATAAATTGTATTTTTATATAGTAAAGGAGTTACTTGAGGACAAGAAATATTTAAATTTGATGAATTTTAGTGCACCAAAAATATATGCATTTTTAGATCTATATTTTATACTCATTTTTGGTGATATTGAGCTTTAAAAGAAGTTATTTTTCATCTTTTATTTTAGTTTGATGATTTGTAGCACTTAGAACAAAAATGAAGCAAAAAGGATGAATTTGGAGTCAATGTAGCGTTTTAGAGAGAAATACTCAGCGCCAACGACGCCAGTATTGACGCCGACGATGCCATTTGATAGAGAGCACAAATTTAATTCGGTCCACGGGAGCCTACGACGCCATCGCGGGTGCCGACAGCGCCGAAGTTGGTGCAGGGCAAAAATCTAGAAGATTCGATGAATTTGGACGCTTTTTGAAGAGTTTGTTGATACACCTCTTGGAAAACCCACATTATGTTCTTTTTAATCAGAAAAAGGAGTCCACTAGTGTGTCTTTGAGTTTCCTTTAGTGTTCCATTATATGTATTGTGTAGTGTGGTGAGTCTAAGTGTGATTTCTCTTAAAAGTTGTTGGAGAGGGAGAGAAGTGAGAGATTTATTCTTCCTTACATGTTTGAAGAGAGAATCAAGAGTCTTGTAAAGAGAGAAAGAGTCCAAGAGGAGCTATGAGGAATTTGCTTCGAGAAAGAGTTAAAGATAAGTGGTGTTTGTTTATTATTGTTGAATAAAATTTCTTTTATTTATGAAATTTGTATTTTTTCGTATCTTTCTCATGAGGTTTGAGTAGTTTTCTTTGTCTTTCTCCCTACTTTGAGATATGGTGAAATGAAGAGAAAATTTGGATGTGCCAATTTTAAAATATAAAATAAACTGTGATAATTTTTCACTCCATTCTTAATTTACTTTTCAATTTGGCCAATTGAAATGTTAACATCTGTTGTGAAACGTACTATCCAAGAAATGGAGTATGAGTTTCAACACAAAGTAAGAATCACATTCAATTCCATGAAGGAGTGTTTCGTTCATGGAATTGGGTGCAAATAAATAGGGAAATATACATATTACTAGGCGAAGAATTGAAGATTCTAGGGTGACAGACTAAAATGCTCAATTTGGTCTTAGTGTTTAAGAACTTAAGCGAGAGTTAGCCTTTAGGGGAAGGGAAGTGAGAGCTTTGGAGTGAGAGCTAGTATCCTTCCAACCTAAGCACAGATTTAGAGAGTGAACCTAAGATTAGCCAACAATTCGTTATAACACTTGACTGAGGGTAGAGAATTAAAATTGCTCTTACTTGGCACAAGACAAATTAAAATAATTTATCTCTCTCATTTAACCAAAAACTCATCGTAGTGGGAAAGATACTTTCTCATATTTGATAACTTCGTCATAAAAAATATAGTTTGGTAGTTATTGTTTAACTTTGCTTTACAGTTTGACTTGTAGTTGGTAATTTAGTTCTGTTAACATCCTAAACATTTGAAATTTAGTGTAGTAGATTTTCTTTATCATTGTGAATTTCCTTATTTAAAATTTCATTGCAAATTTACACCTTCCTCGTGGAATCGATATTTGGGGCGCAAAATCCCAACATAAATTGCTTCAATTTCTTATTCATAAATATTGAATCAAGTTTTTCGCGTTGTTGCAAAGCAGAGTCAACTTTATTAATTTTACACATCTATAATTTTGGGATCATTGGGTCAACCAGATTAAAACATTGGATATGTCGGGCTGACAACGTTAAACCAAGCCTTTGTGGGAGGCAAGTCATAGTTATCAGTGTGATTGACTTGTTTGTTGATTATTGTTGTGATGAGCTTTTCATGTAAGTTGGAGTCTTACATGATTATGTTGGCACAAAAAATTATTATATTAATGAAATTGAAGATCAGACGAAAGAAATTTAGATTTTGAGAAAGTTTTCATGGTGCTATAACGACAGATTTGGCGCTATTGCGCCACAGTTTGAGTAACTTACTTAGAACCGCCAAAGTTCATTTTTCTGCCCTCTTTTTCACAATAAAATGGCCTAGGACAGGACAGGAAGCATCCTTTCAACTTTTCTAAGAAATTTGAATAGATTTGAGAGTGGAGAAAGGAATTCCTAATTTAAAGATTATGGAGAGCAATGGTAATGGGAGATTTGAAGATAAGAAGATGGACGATGCTCAGACTTATTTCAGTGGATTTCTTGCATTGAGTTTGGAGCGACTTATGGAAAAACTTAAGAAGATTGAAAGTGAGATCTCTCAACTACATACCAACCATGAAAAATTATTCCACCTATATGAGCATTTGGATTGGCAGTTGAAACTTTAATTCAACAATTTGGAATATTTTTAAGATTGACAAGTGACCATGTATAGCACAAACAATTGGATTGATGATAAATTTGCTTTGGAATTTCCTCATGCTCCCTTCTATCATTCCTATGATCAAAATTGTTTGGTGGGAGAATAGGAGAATGAAACCTCTAATCACAACTGCTCTTAAGTGATTCCATAGAATGATAAATATGTTAGTAACTAGTTCTTCTCTGTAGTGTGCCAATGTTTTCTTTGTTAAGGCTTTAGAACATTTGGGTGTTGAGTTTTTGTTATATTGGCATATATTTATGATTTTGTTGTGTTTTTTTTGTATTAAAAATATTATTAGTAGAAGAAAACTAGTTCTGTGTTGTTGTTAAACAAAGACTTTATTTGTTTGAAATGATGAATTGAGTATTTGAATGTTAGACTTTAGAATGATGTTGAACCCAAAAATAAACATTAACACTGGAAAATTAGACTTGGAACATCTTAGATTTTATGTTCTCTATCTTGATATAAAAAATCATAAAATTTTGGGTGCGTTTGAATGGCGCTATAGAGCCATCCTTGGCGCTATAGCGCCAAACCAATCCAAGAGCAGGCTTTAGGGGTTGAACCACCGGTTGACGCCATTTTTTATCTTGGTTCGTCTCTTTTCTCTCTTTTTTCCATTTTAATTCCCTAGTGCTTAGAGTTGTGCTAGGAGAAAATACTTCAAACTCTAGATTTCATCATCTTTGGGTAAGATCTTCATCTTTGGTTTGGAAATTTTTTATTTCTCCATGAATTTCTTCCACGTTGTGGGCCAAAAATTTCAAAATTTGGTGCAAATGGTAATAAATCCATTGGAAAATAATTATTTAGTTTAGAATGTGTTTGTTGGAGTGATACGCCTAAAATATATAGTGTTTTTAGACATAGTTTTATACCTATTTTTTAGATATTGCACTTTAATAGAAGGTATTTTTGTGTTTTTCTTTCAGGTACATGCAAAAAGGTGAAAAATGCTTAAATGAGTGAAAAAGGATCAAATTTGGAGCAAATATGTGAAAAATGTGCAAAAGTGTTTTGGCGCCTAAGCGCCGGGTAAAAAGAGAAGTCCGCGCCTACGCGCCAGAGGTCTCGCGCTTCAGCACCAGTGGCAGTTATTGGACGAGTAAATTCAGTTTTTATAAATTTTGAAGAGGTTTTTGAGACACCTATTGGCTTAATAGGTGGTTACAACCACAATGGATGAAAATTATTGCGAAAGGATGCATCTCTTGGGGAAATACATTGAATCAAGATATATTTTGAAGAGATACCAAGACACCTCTTGAAAAATTATAAAAGAAGGAAGAGAAGACTTTGAGAAGAGTCCTGAAAAGGTCTGAAAAGGTGTGGAGGTTCTTAAATTACTGGAAAAGTTTTGAAAGTTCAAAAATTGGGGAGTTAGTTGGAGAGATTTTCAGGCACCACATATTTATCCTTCTTTTTATTTCTAGTTTTATATTGAGAGTGTTGTAAAAAAGAAGTGATTCAAAGGAACTTCAAGAGTTTGGTGGAGGACTTGAGATAACTTTTTATCTTTTGTTTTAGACTACTTTTAGTTTTAATTGAGACTTGTTGTTGGTTTGACAATGATTTCTACTTTTAAACTAAAGTGTGGTTTTATTTTCTCCATGGATTCTGAGTATTTTTCTTTATCTTTCTTCTTAAAGTGATAAGTAATTAAGTGTTGGATGGAAGTTGTGGAGAGTATTGATCTTTAATGTTGGAAGAAGTTGTGATGATTTAAATCCATTTACTTCTTGATTTGGCCAATCCAAATATTAAAATTTGTTGTGAGAACATGTAAGAACCAGTTTGGTATTATCTCAGTCAATAATTAGAAAGAATGACATGAGGTTGTATAAATGAGAATGTAGCTCATATGATTGAGTGCAAATAAATAAGAAAATATTCATTGGAGGGTACAGAGTTAGAGGAATTTAAAGTGACAGGTTAAAGCCCCCAACTTGGTTTATTGTTTTAGGTTCAATGAGAGAATGTTAGCCCCCAGGTGGAGGGAATCGAGGTAACTCTAGAGTGAGAGCTAGTATCTTCCCTGTAGAAACTCTAGAGTGAGAGCTAGTATCTTTCCTACCTAGCCGGTCTTCAGAACTATTCAAACTTTAAATTAGCCAATGTTCTTTATAGCATCCAGTAAGGGTAAAGAATATTATTGCTCCTATTTGACACAACACAATTTGCATACTTTCACAATAGAATTCCTATACTGTAAAGAATATTATTGCTTCTATTTGGAACAATACAATATGCATACATCCACAACATAATTCTTATACTTATTACTGATTCATGATAAGGAGAAAGATATTTTCATATTTAGTGCTTTTCTTCTACAAAACCAAAGTTATCTTTTTAAATTTGTACTATTTTTGTCAAAATATTAAAATTACAAAAAAATATTTAAATTTTTTTTACTGCGAAAACACTTTAGTTTAAATAATTAGCTTTTTAAAAATAGAAAGTTTTCCAAAAAGTGCATATTGCATATCTTCTATGTGGTTCGATATGCAGGTCTTAATCAAAAAGTCCTATATTACTTGACAACGATACATATGCTAGCGTAGTATCCCAATATAAATTAAAAGTTAAATTCTTTTTTCTGCAGGATTAAGTTTTTGGTTTTGTTGCGAAATAAGGAAATAGAAGTGAAAAATATAATTAGAATTATTTTTATACTGTTGCATATAAATAGTTATCGGAGATCATGGAGCCTAAAAACATATATTTATTTGTAATTTTCAAGATTTTTCTTGGCTCCTCAAATGAAAAGAGCAAAAGGAAAAGGAGTTTTGATGGTGATAAATTTGCTAGCATGAAAGCATAAGACTGATACAATGATCTACATTCTAAAAAACAGAATGCAGAATAAAGTTTCCTTCATCCTGATTGAACGATTGAATATATGATTGCAAAGTGATAATGGGAGAGTTTCTATTATTTCATTGTCGTTGCTGTGATTTCTGTTACTAGATAATTCTATGCAAATTTGCCTGATGAATCTGATGATTAGGTTTATGTGAGAGGGCAGTATGTGGATATAAGTTCTATTCAGATCAATCACATTTATAAGCTGCATAGTGTTACTACTTGTTTCTATTCTGAGTTTCATCACACTAAAGATGAATTGGATGAGATTATGCAATTTTTAACTAATGGTAATTGAGTATGGAAGATTAAGAATGAACGTCAGGTAAACTTTTTTTTCTCAAAGCTAAATGTTCATTCTTGTGCTTGACATTATATTATTTATGGTAGAATGCTTGCTACTAATCACTTTGGTGAGGTAAGTCAAGAAAGAACCACATTAAACTATTGCAATCAGATGAACAAATCAATTGACATTGGCTCTCTGATTTACAAAAATATGCTTATTTCTTGAAGGAGAGGAACTATTGGAAGTATGGGTTATCCTACTCTTATTACTACCATGCGTGTTGAATCTGGAGTGAAATATGAGACTTGGGAAGAAGTTTTACCATCTCATAAACTTATTGGAAAAAATGAATTTAGATATGTATGGAAAACATACTCAATTAAGATCTAGAAGTAGAGGCCATGATATTCCTTCTACTTCAGCTTCAGCTTCAACTTCTAAACCTTCTACATCTGGTACTACTTCACTTGATGCTATAATGGAACAATTATTTATTCAAGAAGGAGATATCTTAACATTACATAACCAACAAAAGAATTTAGAAGCCCATCTTTATTATAATGATGAGTATATGCAGAAAAGAGTTAATTATGATATTGCTTATAATGAGGTGATTGAGAAATTCTTAAGTGGTGACCATTCGGTAGTATTTACTAATTTCCCCAAATTTACAACTTATAATCTTGATGATATGGAGGACGTTTATACTTTCGTGAAGGTGATGATGAGTAGTGTTATCAGTTTGTTTTGTTGTGTTTTATTTTTTGTTTTCATGTTTATATTTGCTATAATTAGTTTGTTGTTGTATGTTTGTTAGAGTTTTTATGTTTAAATTTGCATTTGTATTAAACTGTTAAAGTTATGTTTATTGCACTATATTGTTATATTTTTTTAATGTTTAAATTTTACTTCAATGTAAATACTATAATAGGTTTTTATTTCTTTAGACATGCTAATTTCACTTGTCCTTATTACTTGCACCTGTACTATTCTGTTGGTTTTAACTTTTCTTTTTGCCTAAACTATCCTGTTGAAATTAATTAAAAGTTTAAGTTTGGAGAGAAGGAAGAAAATCTTTTTAAAGAACTAAACTTTATTTGTCCTCAGAAAACTATATTTTTAAAAAAAATTAATTTAACATAATCTGTATTATGTTAGGTTAACTTAAAATAATTATATTTTAAATTTTATAAATGTTATAGAGAACTTAAGTTAATTTTTTAATAATAAAGATTAGTTCAAGGTTAAAATATTTAGTATGAGAGGATAAGATTATGTTTTTACTATTTAAAGTAAAGAAAAATATATTTTTGGATTTGTTAAGAATTTTAGAGTTTTAATTAAAAAGAAGGAATTGATACAATATGAAAAATATTTTTCAAAGCTAATACAATTTTTTCAAAATAAGAAAATGTGGAAAGTTTTTAACTTTAAGAAGAGGATGGAGGGGCTTAAAATCATTAATGACTATCCAGATATAGTATTCCTTACATGACATGAAAAGGAAAAGAAGAGATTGAAAAAGATTCTAAAGAAAAAGAGAAAAAAGAATAAAAAATCCAAAAAAAAAAAAAAGAAGAGCAAGAATAAAAAAGTGTGAGGAGAAAAGTGAGGAGATGCTTAATAAAAAATTGGTTCCACTTGAATCATCTTAAGGAAAGGAAATTAATTACATTTCTAAATTAAGGCTTAAAGTATTATCATCCTTACTAATAAAGTTCTCATGAAGTTCTTTACTCTAGTTCTTCTAAGCATTCAAAATATTACCAAATTACAATAATTATTGAAATAAATAGAAAATCAGAACTCTTAGACTTGACTACTTGATATTCTTACATTTTAGTTTTAACCTGAGTTATTAAAAACTTTTCTAAAGTTTCACTTTCACATTTATAAAAAAAACTATAGAAATATCTAAGTTAAACTCACTACCATAATTTATAATTTTTATATAGTATGAAGAAGCTACCTGAGGACAAGTAACGTTTAAGTTTGGGGGAATAATCCACTTTAAAATTACCTATTTTTAGTGCATATTTTATGATTGTTTTATGCACATTTTTAGTGATATTGCACTTTAAAGGAAGGTATTTTATATGTTTTTGGTTTCAGGTACATGGAATGGACATTTAGAGAAAATGAGGGAAAAACGAGAAAAAATGGTACAATTTGTATGGTGTCATAGCGCCGACCCCTGACACTATAGTGCCACAAACGGGTGCACTAGGCTCTATAGCGCCCAGACTGGCGCTATAGCTCCCATAACTACCCTTCTAGAAGATTCAATGAATTTGACTGAATTTTGAAGGGGTGACTGAAGCATCCCTTGGTTATTTTTAAAGATATATTAAAAGGGACAAAAGTGGGACAACAAAGATGAAATTTTGGTAGCATTTGAAGGCTTTAGGAAGTCCCACTTTTGTGTTTAAGTGTGAGTTTAAGTATGTTCTGTGTTGTAAGAGTAAGAGTTTAGAGAATTCTTCAAGGAGACTCCAAAATTTGTGTTGGGGAGAAGACACAAGGTACTTTGTATTTCTGTTTAAGTTTTTGTTTCTAAGACTTGCATTTTAATATAAATTTATTGTTTTGTTTTATTCTCCATAAATTCTGAGTAGTTCCCTTTCTTTCACTTTGCTCTTGGGAATTAGTCTTGTGGGATGAGATTGATTTAAAGATTTATTTTTAATTTTAAAAATTATGATGACATTTTCATCGATTCTTCATTAACTTTACAAATTAGCCACTTATGAGGTTAAAATCCATTGAGAAACGTAAAGATCCGGGAGGGCTATGATTTCACATAACTAGTGAGTGTCACACCTCATTCTGGGCAGAGCCGTTGCGATCACCTAAGGGAGAGTGCAAATAGATAGGGAGATAAGTTTTGTTGACGTAGAATTGATGTTTCTAGGGTGATAGAATAGAGTATTTTTCTATTTTGCTTTAGAGTTTGGATTGCAAGGGACCCTTGTAGGTCTTATAGAGAAAGCACAATGAGTAATCTGGTGGTGAGAGGCTAATCCCTACTCAGCACTACTACACAAACTGGTGAAAAACTCTAAATTAGCCAATGTTATTTGCTAGCACCGGGAGAGGGTAAAGAATATGAATGCTTCTATTTGTCACAATACATCATCATATTTTTAGTCATTCAAATCCAACATCAATTAATATCTCATTGCTAGGGGAAAGATCTTTTCATAATATTCAAACTTGTTAGAATTACTTTTATTAAACAGTCAATCATAGTTGTTTCTATCTGCTTTAATTTAGTCTTAACCATTGCAATCATTTTGTTGTTAGTTAATCTGCAATTTAAATATAATTTGCTTCTGAGTTTGCAAGACAATTTAAAAGATTCCAACTTTCCTCGTGGGATTCATACTGGTGTTTTTAAAGAAAATCCTATATTACTTGGAACGATACCTATACTTGCGTAGTACCTCTAGTGTGAAGCTTTGTTATTTATTTTTCATATCTTTTCATTTATTTACACCATCCACTGAATTTAATTTTGGCTAAGTTTTTGACAATATTTTGGAGATTAAAAATACACATAATTGTGGGTTGGGCCAATAATCCCATTGATGCAGGTTCCATCATTCATTATTCTATGTAGATTCTATAAAAGGGGAAAGGACTCAAGGTTTGAGGCATCCATATGTTACCTTTTCCATATAACATGCTTGAGTTATTATTAGTAGTGGGGAGGATATTTTGCAACCATTACAGCCAATCTCTTAATCAAAAATTAAGTTAAAAGGTTGCATGAAGATTTTAAAAAGGAACATAAATAGTACAACCTAGCTCTACTACCTCTTTTCACCCATAGCCTACTACTTTAAGGAGTGTAATTGAAAAAAAAATGAAAAAAGTAGAGAATGATATCAAAATTTTAGATGGCGTGGTGTACAGATTGGTTGAGCATTGCTCACACTTGGATGAGAAGTACAAAAATTGATTTGATCATCGTGCTAAGTTCAAAGGAGCTGAAGTGGAAATGTACAAGAAGAATCAATGGATAGGAGAAGATGATGTGATAAAGTTTCCTTTATATCCTTCGCGCCAACCATATGCACTTAGCCAGTAGATTTAATTTTCTATTTGTGGATGTATTTGCATGTTCTATGGATGCACTGGACATATATTTATTTGTTGTTATGTGGTTGTAATGAACTATATTTGTGGATATATTAGCATATTTCTTGCTGTTGTTAATGAATTTACTCTAGTCAGTATATAACTGTTGTTTTGGACCTTTATTTTTAGTTATCTATTAGATTATTTTGAAATCATTCAGGTGTAATTTCATTTATTTTCTTTTAACCCTATTTAGTGTAATTTACCTACTATTGCATACTTGTTCTTTCCTTTTTATGTTGTTTAATTTTGTTGATAGACAAATGTGATATAAGGTATTTATGCACTATTTTCTCCCTACTTATATTCATGATTAACACTGCTTAATATATTAAATATTAAGTTTGGGTGGGGGAGGGGGGGATTTTTTAAAAGCTTAACTTTATTTTCCTCATTACACTTAAATTGTTATATTTTAAAATGATTTGAGGTGTGTGGAGTAATTTGAAATTATTTCAATTTTAAGAAAATAAAAACATAGTATCCTTGTTTTAAATTCTATGTAAATGAGGCAAGGCTAGTGTAAGGCTAACATGTAGTTTAACATCTAGAAAAATGGTTTCATTATTTATTTTTGCAAAGAGTTATATAATTGTTTAAATAGGTATCTTTAGATATATAATTCATAATAATTAAGCCTTTATTCAAGTCGTAGTCTTAACTATTACATATTAAAGTGAAGGAATGTGGTAGACAACATTTTAGGGAGTTGATTGTGGAATTCAAAAACCATTAAAGGTCTATCCAAATATAGTATTCCCTCTAAAAATAATGTTAAGGATTTAAATATACATCCTAAAGCAAGAAAAAAGTTATTAAAAGAAAACTAGGAGAGCATTCTCAAAGCATTGTAAAGAGAAACAAGCTAAAGATTGTGCATTTCTTTTATTTTACTTTTGTAAAACAAAATTACCTAGTGGATTTGCTTTATGTTAGTGACGTTTTGTGGTGTTTTCTCCATGCTTTGGGAGCAGTCTTTTCACCTTGCTCTTATAATGATTATGCTAGTTGTGTAAGAATTGTGGAATGCTTTTAAAGTTGGTTTTCCATCTTTATTGTTATGAGTATTCTTCAAAGCTTCATTTAATTTTTATTTTAGCCCAATGTTTAGTTAAAATATGTTGTGATCCATAATGACTGAAGAGAGCTATAAAAGAATAATTAGAACATTCAAGTTGAACTATAGGCTATGAAGAAAAAAGTGAACTATAGGGATATGGAAATAGATAATGAAATAATCTTTGATGGGTTTAAATTGTGGTTCAAGGAATTAAAACTAGTTTAAACAAACTTTTTTATGCACGCGGGAGAGGGTAAAGAAGAGAATTGCTCATATTTGTCAATAGCCACAATTATAATTTAAAGTATTCATTTTCCTACACATTGCTTATATCATTGCAAGGGAGGGTAGTTTTACATCTTGATTGCCACCAATTCAAATATATTCGGTAGGATTTTTGTAGGAGACAATCTTCAACAGTTGTTTGTAATTCTGTAGAACTAGTTAACAGAACTTAAAACCAACTTTACTTCCAAGCTAAAACTAATTTTAGTAGCTATGGGATCAAAATTATAGACTCAAGATCTACTATTACTGATATCATATGTACACTTGCGATAGGCCCCTGCACTAAGAATTAGGGTGTGTCAGGATTTTAGCCTTAGTGCAGGATGTGTCACCACCCCCAAACATATAATTCATCTGAATATTGTCAGAAAGTAAAGGTCATCTGATACACCATCATTTCTAAAATTACCAAAAAGTGACCTATCTACCCTCTCCCCTCCTTCCCCACATCATGGCTAAGCCATAAAAAATGTATTAATTGATGGATTTATAATATATATTGATGGCTTTTGACTGTGGGAAATAATATAAATTCATGTAGTGGTTGGATTGCCAACAAAGACGATGTTGAAATCAATTTTAGATGTCATATATTTTGGTTTCTGCTTGAGTGTTAAAGGACTTTTTATAGCTTAACATAGCCTAGGACATCCGTCGTGGCCATCCGCTATGTGCCTCAAACACGTAATTTAGGTTGGTCTCAATTTAGCCCTACTAAAGAGAATTCATTGCAGGGTGATGTTAATTCCAACAATGGGCTTATTTAATGTCTATCATTGTGTTTAGAGACCATACCCCACCTATTTGGACCCTCCAATTGCCATGGTGAGTGAACAAACTCTCCTATGCACATTTTGGAAAGAGTCATATTTCAGACTTATCTACCTGCGGGGAGATCTCAGATGCTTAACAACACTAAATCCCTAATTTGAAACCTCTAGAATGTTAATTTTTGAATTACTTGATCATATTATAATGATACATGTTTTCTCATAGCTTCCAGATTAGTTAAAACACTTTTATGGACATCAAAACACAAAAATGCATTTTGGATCGTTTGGATCGTACCTGGACTAGGACAGGAGTTTCGTATGATACAAGAAACCCTCATTTTCCATATCAATGTTGGAGAACCCATTTTCACTCCTAAATAATCTTTGACAGCCTAAGGATCTATAAAATGCTATCCGTGCTAAGCTACACACACATCGGAAGCAAAGGAATCAAGTCCCCTTTGAGGCTTGGGCGCTCAAGCACCCAAAATGGGTGCAACGGTACTCATAGTTTAGATTTGAATTTTCCAAGGGAGGCACCATTCCTTCATTGAGTGCCTTTGTGCCCATGGTGGACACTTTTGCATCCTCTCGAGTATCGACCTCTTAGTCGTTATTTTTGTCTGTGGGCGCTTGGGTGCACGTGCTAAGTGCTCGTGCACCCAGACTTCATTGCATGAAACATCGCCAACCTGACAGTGTTCCACTTCAATGGCACCGTAGTTGTACTTACACCTAATTAAGAAATGTCATAAACTAAGGGATGGGAGCTTTTGCACCCACTACTGCATCTAAGCTGCCAATTTCTTTTTTCTATTAATTCATGTCATTTCAAGCTGTTTCATGTCAGATAGGGGATCATTTCAAGAATCTCTGCATGGTCCTCATGATGGTTATGAAATGGATCAAGGCAAATAAATGTATATCAAATTAGCCCTTTTCCATATTTTTTTGTTGCAAGAGGATGCTTTTGTTGCATGTTATCAAACAGGTGAACGACTAGCTGAGCGGACCATATGGGTGAGCTTTTTGATGCGGCAAGCCAACCAAAGGAGAGGGGGAGAGCTCATCTTTTGCCACTCCACTATTTTTAAACTAAGTGGAAGAGAGATTACGGAAGAGAAGTATATTATTAGGAGAAAATGAAGCTCAAGTGAAGAAGAAGGTTCTCCTCCCTCAAATGGAGATGGTCATCTTCTTTCTTCTTGATTTTAATTTTGTTAGTTTTCTTCATTATGAGTTTTTCTTTCCTCTTCTTATTTCTTAAATTTTCTAAGAAAGGGAGTGAATTTTGAGAGTGATTTGAAGGAGATTAGAAGGCCTTGGAGAGGAGATCAAACAAAGAAGAAGTTATTTCCTTTTCTTCTTCTTCTTTTCTCCATTCTCCTCCACCAAAATCTATTTTTCCATCATACTTTCTCCCTTTTACACCACCAATCTTTGTTAAAGAGTGAGAGAACTTGAAGAAACTATCAAGTGCGAGATAAGGTGACACACATCCTTCTAAAAGGAGTGCTTCTTACCTACATTGGAGAAGGCTTCCGGTGAACACAAAGTTCTCCCCGACGAGGAGAGCTTCCTCTCTTTCTTTAGGAGAAGGAGGAGAGGAGCCACTCCCCTACTTGAGGAAAGCTTCAAGCTTTCAATCAGGGAGAACATCAAGCATCCTGTAGGTGATATTTATGTTCCCTCGCATTTTCCATTACTTAGCTAGTTTTAGGATTGTATTAGATGAGCTTTGTGGTTATTTTCCTAGAGAAAGTTGCTAGAATATTAATTTGTCATGGACAAATCCCAAATGAATTTAGTGATATCCTTGCAACAGCCTTAGCCCATAACCAAAATAGGTTGGAATCTATATTTCCCTTAGTTTTGGTGGTTCCAACCTTCCATGGAGAGGTTGGAACACTTAGGATATGTAGGATGAAAAAAGATTTCTAGCTAGTTCATTCTAAAAATAGTGGAGAATTTCTCCTTCAAAAAATCAAAGGGTGAAATTCCTCACACCCATCACCAAAGCAGGACATAGCCATGCCACATATCTATGTTTTGAAGCTTAGATACCCATGCAAGAGCACTGGAATGGGTAAGACTCGCTACTATGCATTAGCATTTGTGTGGCATCATATAATTTGTCTCGATGAATGTCTCTACATTTTGCATGTTGTGTAGCACGTTGGTCTGATAGATCGCCCAAATTCGATCAACAATCAGTATGTCCATCTGACTGCCTGGCTCATTTGACCGATAACTTAGGTCCGACCGGCCACTCCGACTTGTATGAACGATCCCCTAGGTCCGACCAGCCGCCTCAGCTCAATCGACCAATCACCTAGGTTTGATCAATCACCATGCCGGGTGAGCTGACCACTTTGGTCTGACTTACTGTCCTGACTTATTTAATCAATCACTAGGGTCTGATCGATCACCCCTGGCCTGAGATGCCCCTAGTTGACCACTTCAGTCGATTCAATGGGTCAAATAGCTAATATCCCTTGCATGATGTATGCCTTGCATGTGCATTCCCATCATTTTTATGATGGAGCATGAATTGGTTTGCATCCACACATGTGTGCATGAAAGATGCATTTGATATACATTTTGATGAGCTCATTTGCATGTTCCTCCCCTTTCGACACATGTCATATTAGGAACTTCTTTGAGCACCAAAACTAGTGGCATTTTTCCCACATGTGTTTGGTGCTTGATACTCTCATTTCTTTGGTGATTGGTGACTAGCTATGCTAGTTCTTAGTGTGTGAATTCCTTAGAGGAGGACGCACACTTCACCTCTTGTGGCACCGTTTGGTCACCATAAGATTTGCATGTCATTCACTAAATTTGAGTCATGCCTATGAGCCTTTGAATCCGTTGAGTGTGCAATATGTATGTATCTGAGTTATGTCATTCACATGTTACTTGATGACCTTCCATCGTGTTTGCTCATACCTCATCTGAGTAACCACAATGTTGAACCTTTTGTGATGCTTGCTTGCATTTGCATTTGTGTGTATGCTTTAGTAGCAAGCCAAAATCAGTAGGTGAGTGACCTTGTGTTATTCGTGATTCTTTAACAAGCATTGTTCACTGGATAAATTTTATGGAGCAATGTGAGTTAAAACATTGGGATTGACACAAGGATGATTGTGATAAGGATCTAAGGGATATATCTTGTGTCACCTGACATGTTACAGTTCTCCATTTAATGATACTATTTTAAAATAAGAAAATTATTTTTCTATTTATTATATCCATCATAATTTTAAAACTATTCAATTAACAAGCTAGACCATGTATAAGGCCACCCTTTTAAAAAAAACTATCTTTAGTGACGTTTGTTAGATCACTTGGATCTTTAAGATGGGGCAGAAATTGGCAACCCCGTCAAAGTCATATATACCCGGAGACTTTACCCACTGAGCACTTAGATGATAGTTAGGACACTTTTCAGTAGATGATGAGCTAGGGCAAGATTAGGGTGCTAGACAGTCTTTTTTGACACCTCTGGTTATTTTTGTTTGTTAGCTTGTTTGTTCTAGTCATGCATCACTTTTACACTTTTTTAAGTGTGCTTGTATGCTAGTTTTGTGGTGCATGGTAGTATATTAGGGCGGCCTTCTACAGAAGGCCATGTCATGTGTATACAAATAAATACATGCAATAAAAGGGGGAGCAATGTATTGATTACTACTAACCCTTTTTTTGCAGGCGCTGTTTAGCTCCCCCACCAGGCATGACCTAGGCATGTTGCATGCTTGTTAGGCTTTCATGCTAACATATTTTTTTGTAGAACTTGTCCTTTTCTTACTTTTTTTGATGTTCTTTTTAGAGCCTTTATGATAATTCTGTAGTGGAAATAAGGTACGAGCATCGGTTCTTGATGTACTTTCCCAGACATTTGGCTTGAGAACTAAGTGACAGGGGACCAGGAGCAAATTCTTGTGTCCCATATATTAATTCCATAATTTACATTATTACACAGAATTAAGAAGGGGCTTGTATATGTGAAGTTTGGTCGGCTTTTACTTTCTGAGAAATGTTGTAGACCCGACCACACTAGTCATTTCTTATTTTATATTTGGTTTGTTTTTTCCTACCTGTCTTCAATGCTTGTCTGCTTGAATTGGCTTCACCCTTTTTTGGCTTATGTTTTGTCTAGGAATCATGCCAATAACTTAGGCTTATTAAGGACCTTAAAATTATAAAATTTCTACAAAATCTTAATAATAAAAGATTAAGATGAAGTAAGATTTAGGTTTAAAAAATTCAGTACTTTTAAAACACATACTTTACTTTTCTACATGGCCTTTAGGCCAATTTTAAAAAGGTTCGCATGCATGGCTATGCATCCTATCCTATTTAATAGTACCTCTACTCATAGGGATATATAATTACATCATTCTATAGGTCCCGAGGGGAAGTCTTTATGCTTCTTCAACCTGATTGGCTCAGCATAAGTTTTATACTTAGATGGTTGTCTTACATGTTTAGGGTTTTAAAGGCCTCCTAACCACGACGGGGTTTAAGTCCTTTGTGGAGAGTGTTTACAACTTTGTAACTGAATCTCTTCTTTCTTTTCTTTCATGAGGCTACTCCACTATATGTCTGGCGAGTGAGTCTCACCCCTTGAGTTCTACCTTGTAGATAATAGGACTAGAGTTTCCTTCTTTAGACCTTTGGGCTACTAAGGTTCATCTATGGATGACGCAATTTAAAGATTGCTGACTGGGGATCTCTAGATGTGCTAGGTTGACTACCTTCATGACCAAGTAAACTCAAGATTTTAGTAGCATGGAATGACAAGTCTATGGTACCCCGACCTGACTACCTCTACCTTTTAAGATTACTCTAGCTTTCCTCTTGTTGAGCCTAATTGAGCCTTGTTGCTCCTTTGACTTTGTCAATATTGTCTTGACGACCGGATTAATGAGGAGTTGTCGCCTTTTTGGAACATAATGGTTTGGCCCAATGAGCTCTACCATAGAGGCTATTTGGTTATTTCATAGGTTCCACATACCGATGAGCCACTACCCATTTGGGTTGTGAGAGATTCACTATTTGACATGTGACTTAGCAAGAACTGTGAATGCATTGGGTCATTCACATACAAAATAACCATCCTTTGGTGTCCTATTTCACCGGTTTATGAAAATGTAAGCGAACTCTTTTTCCTGAATGTATTCTTGGGTATCCCCCCAACATGTAAGACTCTTGACCCCAAAAATAAAATGTTTTTTTTGGTTCTATGGTTATGGGTGGCTTATGAAAGGTTCTTTTTCGTAAATACTAGTTTTTGAGGTATTTTGATTTGATTTTGTTTGTACATGTACTCTCAACCCATTATACGAGGATTACCCCACTATAAGTCTTTTTAAAATTTGTTTGTCTATTTTCATCGCAACCCATCTTTTCTGATTCTTCTCCTCTTCGAATCATTCATATGATCTGAGAAGGAGATTTATTTGGAAAGTGGAACCATACAAGGATGACATATAAATAAACAAGTTAGCGACTCCCATTTTTTTAAAAAGAACAAAAAACAAATAGGACCAAAGTCACTAGTGGTTATGTCTTCAAATTTAGTGGAGGTACAATATCATGTAAATTGACTAAACAAACGCTAATATCTAGATTCACAATGGAGGTAAAATTTATAGCACTTGGTCTTAATAGTTTTAGAACCAAGTTGCCTAAAAGTTGGTTAACTTGTTTAACTTATATTAAGAAACATGTACATTCCATTTGATAATCATGCATCAATAACAAAAGCTTCGAATTTGAAATGAGGTATTGTCTTTTATCATTTTAATTAATTTGAGAAAAATATTGCAGATGCATTGACAAAAGCCTTAAAACTGCTTCTGCATTGATGTTAGTAGAGGGATGGAGTTGAAATAACCATCATAATGGAAACCCAAGCTTCGACTTGGAAACCATATAATAAAAGGTTTAATGTGGTAATAATAAAGCTGATTTAATCACTGATAATGCCATAATTCTAAATATTTTAAATGAAATCCTTACATATATATAATTGTGCAATGTATCTTAGTGATCATAATTTTTACGAGATATTATGATTGCAATGTATCTTAGTGATCACACATATACCTGCAAGTGTTAGGATAGCTACAATATGATCTTATCAAAGCCCTAAAACACTTAAAAATTGAGATGAAGATGTGTGACCTTTAAAAATCACCCTTGAGTAGAACTAATTGTGTATCTCATATCATGTGTATGCCAAATGGTACAATAATTTATATACTTAGTTCAAAGCTTCAGTTACTATGATATTTATTATTATTAGATTTTTTTTCCTACTAACTGAAAGTTCAAACCTGGAAAATACTTTCACTAAATACATGATAAAAATTATCTAAAAATGAAGAATTTGATTTTTGATCTAGTTCCTCTCAAGTTAATTTATTTTTATTAGGGAGGAAAATGTTATATCTAATTAAAATAACAATAATAATAACATTGTAAGTTAAAATTTTTTAAAATAATTAATAGTATTAAATGTTAATGTTATATCTTATAACATCAAATTAAATTAAAGATAATAAATGAATATAAATGAACTTAAAGTCATTTTTATTAAAGATTATAAATCAAAAATAATATTTTTTTACTTTATCTCTCATATTTCAATTATAAGTAGATGATACAATGATCTCTGCAAGTGCTGAAAAATTATGAATTCTTTCTTACTTTTTCTATCATAAGTTTTTGCTCTTTTAGGGAAACAATAGACACAATTTTTTCGAAGTTTTGTCGTTTAATTCTGTCGCACCCTCAATCAAGTGAAGGGTACGAGTTGTACCTTCTCGGTAGAATAGAGAGCCCAAATTGGTGCACCAAAGGCTTAGAGTCTGTTTGGGGCAGCTGCAGCTTATTGAATAATTTACTGATAAGTTGATTAAAAATAATCTGTTGATAAGCTAGGTGTGATAGCTACTACAAATTTTTATTTTTTTGGAAAAGCTAGACCGCAGCCNACAATTAAGGGTCTGTTTGATGCAGTTGTAGCTTATTGAATAATTTGTTGATAATCTGTTGATAAGCTAGGTGTGATAGCTACTACAAATTTTTATTTTTTTGGAAAAGCTAGACCGCAGCCAGAAAGCTGTCACCACACCTAGACATGTGCAGTGTGAAAACGCTGTTTTCAGTATTTTGAAAATGCATAAGTTACCAAAACGCAGTTTACCCAAACAAGTCAGGTGTGTTTCCAAAACGTCACCGCACCAAATAAACTACTCCAAACGGACCCTTAATCTACTCGAAGGATAGTCTTATTGGTTTGCCTCTCTCTCATGTTATTTCATTCGCATATTTACTAGTTTTTTTTTTTTTTGTTTAGTTATGTTGAATTTATTTCTTATTTTTATATTGTGAAATTATAAAATAGTTCTAACAATATTTTATGAGGAAAACAAATAACAAGCATATTTTCTTTTCAATTTTTCCTCCTATAAGACATTATAATCAAATTTGCCTCTATATAAGATTTTAATTTTAACTAAAATAAAAAACAATTAAAAAATGAACTAATTTTAAAAAGCAAAATACCAAAAAAACTTAAAAATGATTTGAATCTCATTCCATATTTCCCTTCTTCAATCCAAGCATCAAAATCTAAGATTTTCCCTGTAAATTCTACTGTTCACGGAAGTGAATGAATGAAAGAAAAAACTTAATACAGATACGTCTCTAAACAAACAAATACTTATAAGAAAAGCATTAGATAATGCCTACAAATGTCTAAAAAATAGTCACAAAATTGAATCTTTGTAGCAAAATTCTGTATTAATTATATACACCTTTCAACCTATCCTATCATCATGATTACATCAAACATATAAATTACAATCACTTCATGATGAATTAACTAAATAATGTCTCATCAGCTCTCCATCTCAATGCCCGGCACCTCTATTGCTAGGCCCAGATGACAATCTCATCATCCACATGCTCCTCACCGTGTCCATGTTCATCAACCTCGACGCTTCTGCTTCATGCACGCTCATAACAAAGACAATGACGACGATGAAGACGATTATCAGAAATCGAGCCCATGTACTCCGCGATCTCATCATCGAATCCCAGAAGAACCAATAGCAATTAGTTGAAGAGAGAAGGAAGTTGATTGTGCTAGGAAGAGCTTCCATGGGATTTTATAAAGGTAATGTGCAGGGTAGGGAGCAACAAAATGTTGTCAAAGCTTTGAACTTTTGTAGATTTTTATACGACAGCTGCCATAATTGTGTTCAAATGCAAATTTAAAACGGTTTAGTAGGTTTTGAATTGATCATTGATTGACATAGATGTGAAGGTTGAAGAGTTGTTGAGAATTTGGTATTTTGCGGAGTTCTTATGAGTCCCATAAATAATCCTTGGTCAACTTCCTAAGTTGACTTTTGGGAGTAAACATCTGTCTTTTGAGGTTTGATGTCGCCACCTCAAAAGTCTAAGTAGTATGATAGTTTGCTTATTAATTTTCATTGTAAATCGAATGAGTTTAGTCTGTTTATTGTGATTTTCTCTATGATAAAGTCAAAATTTATTGGGCAAAATATTTTTATTTTTCTCAATTTTTCATTAAGAGATTTATATATATTTTTATATTATGAGCTTCTGTTCTGAGGGATCCCTTTAATTAAAAATGTAGAACTGAACTCCAATTCGTACATTTTTTCACCCTAAACCCTATATATCGCGCACATGCGAATGACCTGACTCATTGGTGCAGCCTCTGGCGTAAGTCCCTCGGGTCAGGGGTTTGAATCCCGTGGTGCGGGCTCTTCGAATCAGGAGCAAGACATCAGGATTTTCAACTCTTTAGGGGACTCAATATTTGGTGCCCACTGGACCAAATATTGATTTATATATAAATGGTATTATATTATTTAACATGACCAACTTATGTTTTGATAAAATGGATTGCCTACTTATTAAAGGCAAGGCTGTGAAGCCCAACAGTTTCAGAAAGTAGTTGCCATCATACTATTAAAAATCAAAAACTTAAGATAATGATAAAAAAAATCTTAAAAATGAACTTCAGTAGTGTTTTTAGACATAAAACGTGGTTGAATTAAAAAATAAAATAAAAATTTAAATATTTTAAATATATTTAAATTATATAATAACATTTTTCTTAATTCTAAATGCAATATTCTCTGAATATTTTCCTCACAAATTTTTTGAATATGATTCTATATAAAAATTTTGAGATATGATGTTTTACATATTTTTAAGATTTTAAATTATCTTTATT
>JXCR01139318.1:0-33346 GCA_002079205.1 Phalaenopsis hybrid cultivar
ACCATTTTGAATGAGTCATGGATCAATGAAATCTCCATTTTGGGTCCCCATGTATTGGTCTTTGCCAGAGTATGGTGAGGGTATGGTGAGGGTATGGTGTACCTTAGCTCCAAATCAACACTTAGGGTCAATCCTAAGGTCAAGTAGCCCTATAGGAACTCTCCTTGAGTTCCCTCATAATGAATCTCACATACTAAGTGCTAGAGGTTAAGATCAATATGTTTAAGATTAGTCAATAGGAAAGTCCTATGGCTAGACCTAGGCTACTAAATCCGTATGTAGACTTTCAAGTTGAGTAAATAGGAGAGTTTTGAGTTTCTAATGATGGGGGTACTAAATTTTCTAAGACTAGTCAATAGGAAAGTCCTATGGCTAGACCTAGGCTACTAAAGAAGTTTTTAGACCCAATCAAAAGTGGGTCAACACCCATCAAAAGGTTTAGAATAGGATGCTATGTTCTGTTCAAGGGAGTCTTACACCTATCTTGAAGATGTATGTAGAGAATTGGATGTTTTGTCCTATTAAAGGGGGTCTTATACCAATGTTAAAGATGTGTGTATATAATTGGATGTCGTGTCCCATTCAAGAGGGTCTTGTACCAATCTCGAAGATGAGTGTTACATTAGGAAGGCAAGCTTGATGCCTCATATCAAACCAAAAGGGTGACAGAGAGCTGTCACTATATTAGGAAGGAAAGCTCTGTGGCCTATATCCAAACCAGGAGATAGTGGAAAGGAGAATAGCGTTTTGGTTTTGGCTCCAAGAACGACGTGAATGTAGTGCAAGAAGTTTGTGGTGTTGAACTCATAAATGTGTGTCATGTGAAAAGGTTGACATTGGTGAGGAAGATATGTTGAATTTTGTAAGGTTTTGTGCAGAATATTAAATTCTACGGGGATTGTGAAGAGAATTAGTGTAGACAAGGATAGTCGTGCTACGCGAGCAAAGGGTAAGAGACCTCGAAATTGAGAGAATCAACTCAACGGATTTATTTTCATTTCTTGTTGTTTTCATCACATCTAATTATCAAAATATATTTTCAAAATTAAATTTTTGTTGGTTGATTTTTCAAAAAAAATATATTTTGTTTGAATTTTATTATTATCAAGTTTTTATTGTCTTGGTCTTCGTTCATTTTAGTTTGGAATCAACATATGGTTTCGTGGCTTTTATCGATCACACAGAAGGGCAATTGAACAAACTAATAAAACTTCTGAAAGAGATTTCATTAATCTGCTTGGACAGGTGTTCTAGATTGAGTATAGACCAAAGCATCAAAAGGTACAGGATGCTGAACGCATCAAAATACTTCTAAAAATATCTCATGCTGGGTACATATCACAAGTTGAGCAAATATGATACATATGTCATCATATATGCTTTGTCAAAATACATCACAAAAATGTGTCTCCTGAGTGTCCATCTATGGTGGGGCAAGCCCCGATCGAGCTGACCTACTAAGCTACGCTCTATGACATGAGTTCCCTTTGAATGAGCTTAGTGGTGCAACCCTCTCATAGCTCGTAAGGCAGTAGCTCTTCCAACTCTGGGTCTGTCCGGAATCCATATGGTATTTTGCTATCATCCATTCTTTGGAAAGTTTGCAGACACCCTACGGTGTCGTACCCCTGGAATGCAGTGTTTAGAAATGTCTGCTCCATTTCCTTTAAGAACCAACACTGAACCCACTGATACCAGAATCTCCATTGATCCTCTAAACTTGCTGGGGCCAATGACATCTATTTCTTTCTTGAATAAAATATTGCTTCTACTCATAAAAGAGACTATGCATAAAGGACTCACAAAATCATGATGGTCTATATGTGGGGGAATGTAGTCTCCTTCATCGTATATAATGATGATTTAAGTGTTGGGAATACAGTCGACTGGAAGTATGCTCCATCGAACCATTCTTTTGATCATCCATTTTATCATGGGAGGTAAAGGGTTCCCCTCATCGTTTCTCAAAATGCCCAAGGGATTTCCTTGTCTGTCCTTAGTGAAGTTGTAACAGCAGCCACATTGTATGGTGATCCTGCCCTTTCCATGCATTCATTTCCATGGCTCAGAATAGGTTCTTTCCATCAAAAAACCAGCTCGACCCCTGTCTCTTAGATCAAAGATGCAGTCAAGAATACTTCTTTCGTCACTTTCAGAGAAGAATATGGTTTACAGCTCCAAGCCTTCTAGTATGTTGATGAATCTTCCTTGAAGTTCTTCATAGAATTCATACTCTCTTTTCTTTACTTTAATCAATTTATCAAATTCTGCCTTGGTGATCAACGACAGCTTTCGAGGGATCTCCCTTATTTCAATATCAATGGGAATCCAAGCTGGTGCTGTCTCTGTCTCCAGCAGAATATATGACTCCCTCATCGGGTGATCAGTGCTCTGAAATCCATCATCGGTGGATGCGTACTCCTCCATAGTACTGTAACACTCTAGGCGGAGGACGTTGCAGTCCGGGCATTCCTCAAACGCCCATGTAGCTAGTGTCTGTGTAGGAATCTTGGCGTTACATGTAGGGCAACCCATACAAAGATCATCTGACACTCCTGGTATCTCCGGCTCTGTAGCAAACACAGACTCATCCTTTGTGGTAGGCAAGCTGGAAGAGGTCTCTCTCATGCAAGTTTTCTACCTCCTTCTGGCGTCTTCTTTCTTCATGTAGGAAAACTATATGTTTTTGACAATTGGTGTTCTTGCTTTGAGTTCTTCACAGCGGTTCGTCTGACAATCTTTTGTCATTAGCAGTGACTAGGCCCCCGGTTGGTGCAGTTATCATAGAGAATAGGCGACTAGTCCCCTTTATCGGGTCTTGCTGTACTATCAATTTCTTTCCCTTTAGTGAGGAATTCTCCTTGGTGCTGATCTTTATGAGTGATAGTAGTCCTTGTTTTTCCTGACGGCCAACCACATCCATTAGGGGACCCTCATAGTCCATGTCGACTTGACTGAAGTCCATGTCAAAGTCTATGGTGCCACCCTGCGGTGCCCTTTCTTCGTTAAGTACGAGGTTCCAGCCATCTTTAAAAGCAAAAATCAGCCTCTGTCCTGACATTCTCTTTGTAAAAGACAGGAAAAACATTAGTGTGCTGAAATTTAGCATAAACAAGAACAAACAAAGTGTTTATTAAACAAAATTTTATGTTATATTGGTGAGAAGATCATTTATTTACGTATATATATTTTTTTGGTTAATTTAGTAAAATATCAAACTTTTAAAGGTACAGAAGAGAAAATTGAAGTATGTAAATTCAAAAGTTTTCATTTTATTGAGGTTAATTTTATTACCAAATTTTTGGACCCTGTCACAAACGTTTGGCCAAATAAATAACCCCAAAATAATCAAAATTTCAAAATTTCAATTCAAGCAATGTCAAGTCGCATAGTATGTCTTCAAGTATCGTCCGTTGATCGGTAACATTGGTCTTTTGCCTCGCAAATCTACTCGCCGATAGACTCCTCTTGTGTAGACCTTTTCTATGATAAATGGTCCTTCCCAAGTTTGCTCAAATTTTCTAGCTATCTTACGGCGTGCAAGAATAGGTCTTCTGAGAATAAGTACGAGATCGCCAACTTTGAATATCCTTGGGCAAACCAAATTTTCATGAGCTTGTATCATCTTCGCTTGGTAAAGCTCCAGGTGTTGTTGTGCTTCTAGTCATTTTCCTATGAGACTTTCCAATTCTTCAAGTCTGAGTTTTGCACTTTCTTCTATTGTAAACTAATTGGCGACAATGACTCTGAGAGACAGCGTCTGGACTTCTAGCGGTAGTACTACCTCAGAACCATACACGAGCTTGTAAGGTGTACACTGAGTGAGAGTCCTGAACGTTGTCCGGTAGGCTTATAAAGCTTCTAGCAATCTGTTATGCCAATCTGTTTTATTTTCATATGGTGTCGTCTTCAAAATCTGGACCAATGTCTTGTTAAAGGCTTCAGCTAAGCCATTTGCCATGAGATAGTAAGTTGTAGAGTACCTCCAATCTATCCCGTGTCATCTAACGAAATTGTTTATTTTTTTTCTTTTAAAGGTTGTCCCATTCTCGGAGATTATTTTTCACGGAACTCTAAAATGGTAGATGACTTGGCTTTTAAAAAATTGAAGGATGTGTTGTACTGTAACCTCTTGTAACGGCACTTCCTCTACCCATTTGGAAAAGTAATCCATAGCAGCGAGTATAAATCTGTGTCCTTTAGAGGATGGAGGGTCTATTGGACCTATTGTGTTTGTGTCTCAACACTCAAATGGTCACGAGGCGACGGATGGGTATGACACATTTGTAGGTAGGTGAAAGATCGCCCCATGCACTTGGCACTGGTGACATCTTCTGGCTTTATCCATGCAGTCGGACATCATTGCTGGCCAATAATATCCGAGTCTCTTAATCTTAATTTTCTTCTTTGGCCCTGACTAGTGAGCGCCACACAATCCAACATGTACTTCTTTGACAATATTTTGTGCTTCGGCTCTGCTTAGACACCGTAACCACATCTGATTGAATGATCTACTGTAGAGGACATTACTGATTAGAGCATATGGCACAACCTTTCTTGTAATGTGATGTGTTGCTGACTTGTCCTCTAGTAGCTTTCCAGTTTGCAATTGTTCTATTAATGTCTTACGCCAATCTTTATTAATATCAGAAACAACAATCATTGTTTCTTCTTCTTTTTTGAGCTTATGTAGATTTTCCAGTTTGATTCGAGATAAAATCTATCTTCCTTGTATTGTAGTGTCAATGGAATCCTCAAGGGGACATGCTAATTCCTTTACAAGTTTTGCTAGAGCGTCAACATGGGCATTATCTCCCTGAGGAATCCATTAGAAAGTTACACTAGGAATATGCACCAGCAGCTTCATTGTGTATCGAAGGTATTCTGTTAACCTTGGCTTTAAAATCTTATACTATTCGACGACTTGCTGGATGATGAGTTGAGAGTCGCCATAGATGACAGTATCCATTATATCTATCAAGATAACCAACTCCAATCCAGTGATTAAGGCTTCATACTCTGCTTCATTTTTTTTGCATGACTCTATCAGGTGGTATGAGAACCTCAGCATACCCTTTTCTGGCATGATAAAGATCGAACTAATCCTTGCTTTTCCTGATATAACTGTGCTTAATCTTTTGTCTTTTTTGGCCAACAAAGCTCTGTCAAAGTACATCTCCCAGCGTTTCATACTAGAGAATTCCATTTGTAATACTTGTTCATCTGATAATTTGTCATTAAGAGGGGACCCAGCTGGCAGTGGGTGTGTAGCGAGAAAATCTGCTAAAATTTATCCCTTAATAGAATGAATGAGAACAAAAGTTATATGAAATTGTAAAAAAATCATCGACCATCTCGCTAGACGTTTAGAGAGTGTTGGTTGGGTCATCAAATATTGCAACAGATTAACTTTTGAAATTAGGGTAATTTTATGGGAAAGCATGTAATGTCTAAGCTTTTGGGCGGCAAAAATTAACACTTGACAATGCTTCTCAATAAGCGAATACCTTATCTCCATCGGTATTAGATGACGACTCAAGTAGTAGAGTGCGTTTTCCTTACCCTCGTGATTGATTTGGGTTAAGAGGGCTTCAAGAGAGTCATCTAATGTTGCGGTATAAAGTATTAACCGTTTTCCCAGTATAAAGGCTGCCAAAACAGGAGGTGTCATTAAATATCACTTAACGTCCTCGAAAGCCCAATAGCATTTCTCTTCATAAAACAATTTAGCATCCTTTTTAACCAATGCTGAGAAGGGCTGAAACCTACCCGAGAGATTAGAAATAAAGCATCTCAGATATGACAACTTCCCTTGGAAGGAATGTAGTTGTTTCAAGGTTTTGGGATGAGGCATTTCCAAGATAGCTTTAATATTATCTGGGTCGATCTCGATTCCCTGATGACGGACAATGAATCCTAAAAATTTCCTGGAGGTAACACCAAAGACGCAGTTTAAGGGAATCATCTTAAGGTCATAATGTCGTAACCGTTCGAACACGATCCTTAAATCATACAAATGGTCTTTTTTTTTTACTTTTAATGACCAAATCATCCACGTAGAATTCCACTTGGTTGTGAATGAGATCATCGAAGATCTTTGTCATAGCTCATTTTTATGTTGCTCTGGTGTTCTTCAACCCAAATGATATCACCATGTAGAAAAAAATCCCAATAGGCGTTCTGAAGGTTGTAAGTGTTGCATCCTCGGGAGCATCTTAATTTGGCTATATCCTGACAATCCTTCCATAAAGGAGAAAATTTCATGTGTCGAAGCGATATCCACAATCATTTTTGGTATTGGCAGTGGAAATTCATCCTTTGGATATGCTTTGTTCAAATCCCTAAAGTCGTCACATGCACAAAATTTTCCATTTTCCTTCTTGATTGGCACAATGTTAGCTAACCATGTGGGCATTGCTCTTCTCTTACAAAGTTAGCGTCTATTAACTTCTTCACCTCGACAATGACTTGCTGCTCTATTCTGAGGCACATTCTTCTTGGAGCTTGTTTTACTGGAGTCATTTCTTTATCCACCCAAATTTTATGAACAACAACCTCTGCTGACAGTCCTAGCATTTCATCATAACTCCATGCGAAGAAATCTTTGAATTCTGTCAACAGCTTAATCAATTCTAAAGATTCTTCATCATTGAGTAGAGAACTTATAAATGTAGGTCGGGGCTGCTCCTCCGTCCAGAGGTTAATTTTCTTAAATTCATCGATAGTTGATTTGATTTCTTCCTCAAATTCTGGCGGAACGTCTTATATTAGCTGATCAGTAAAGTCATCCTCCACATCAAGACAATCCTCTTCCAATTCGCTGGTAACAACCATGCAAAATTTTGAATCATCTACTGGTCCTACTGTACCAAATCCAAGACCCTCTTTCGAGTTAGGAGTTTGACTTTTAACATCCCATAATTTTTCAAAAAGTTGTAATTTATCTTTTGGCATTTATTTTGGCAAATGTCCATATTGAATAAACTTTAGTACATAAGGTGAAAAGTATCCAAAAGTTAATTCCATTAATTAATTAGGATTCTCATCCAAATTTACATGATTTTCAAGATTAGTAGAAGTAGAAGCACGATAAAACTTGATCGGCTTCGAAACAATGCTAGAGACTTCCTTGTCCTCTAGAATCTGGACTTTTTGAGAAAGAATCGGAGCAAGGGTCATGGCGTTCACATAGTCGTTTATCCGATCATATATTATTTCATATTCATTTTTCTCCGTATCTTCTAAGCATATCTCGTACTGAGATTTCTTCTATTTTATCATCATTATATCGTCTTCAGAACTTTCTTCATCATCAATGTTGATGGTCGGCCTAGTCCGTTCAACAATTAAATTTGTTCATGCTCGTCCTTGTCCCCGCCTCGACCTCGGGTGCACGAACTAAAAGAACCCTCACCAACTTGTCATAAGAGAGTGGTGAAAAATTGTTGAAGCGGAGTGGAATGATCTTGCCATTATAATTCTTCTAAACATTCACTCTTATTTGTCATAATTTTACGAGAGAAGACAGTTTTCTTCGGAGGTGCGTAGTAGGTGACATCTTCATGAATGCTAACCTCATGAACTGAAAATGGTTGTAAGTCTCCCTTGATACAATGCTCTTGTCCTTCTTTGAAATGCGTAGTAGGCGACATCTTCATGAGTGATGTTCCAGGATCTACTAAAACTTTGAACAACACAAATATGCCGATGTTAACGTAGATATAGAGTGGACGGTTATGGTCGGCGATATCGAACAACGAGTCTTCATTTGTGAGGATTACCCCAGTTTGTTCTTTCAACGAGCAAACTTCATCAGAGGATGTGCTAACGAATTAAGCTAAGCAAATTTTTGGGTCAAGCAAAGTTGTAACCATATACTCTCTCATCTCCCTTGACAATTAGAGCATCGTAGATGCTTAATCTGACTGGCAACATCTTAAGATGAGCTAGCACATAGTAATCCACTTTGTATGATCCTCCAATTTTCTCTCGGTTATGTGGTTCTTCCACCGGCGGATGTGGGGTGTCGGCATTATTTTGGTTGAGGAGTTGCCGTTGGAAGCTGTCGGTCACCGGAATCGAAATCCCATCGCCCGCTTCAGAAGGACGTTATAATTTAAAAATATATATAAGTTTTAGAAATATATGAAATCAAACTCACCCCATATTTTTTATAATTTTAATGAAAGAGCACTATACCTCAAACCCTGTATCTATCCTGAAGGATAAACACAAGACTTGAGGATGAGGCTCGATTAAATAAATTGAGAAATATATGACATCCGTTTGGTGTGCGAAACCATTTTATTTACCGACAATTTCCCATATTTAATATGAAGAATTAAATAGGATTTATATTAAGCTGGGTTCTAATGAGCTTCCTATAAGGGCAAGCCCCTATAGTTAATTACATCTTAAATGACTGAAGTCACCTAAGAAAACTCTCGATAAAAATAAAAAAATATTATCTTCAAGGAGTTCAAAGGATAGGAATTTTCAATGATATCAGACCAAGAGGTGTGAAAAGGGATTGACTCAAATTTGGAACATTTATTGTAGAATCTAAAGGAGGAAGAACTAGGGGATGTCGTGGATTCGGAGGAGAACCTCGGTGACTTCCCAAACTATCTTATGTTTGGCTTCAATTTTGAGGAGAAATATTTAAGTGTTTCATCCTGTAAATTTCATTATTTCAGGGCTTACATTCATATGAAATAATCACACAAATAGCCTGGAAGATGTGAGGTTTTAAGTCGTGACAGACGACAACCTTGGAATCCTAAGATGAGTTAGGGATTATATTGTGCAGTAGAGCTATACAAAGGCCTAACGATGAGGTGAGGAATTATGTTGCATACAAAAATAATCTCAAAATCGTATGGCTTTTTGTTTAATTCTAAGGAAGGAAACTGTTTTAGTTGGGGAAGACAGGTTTTGCTATTGAGGATGGCCGTGCTGCCCACAATGCTAGCTCCAAGCTCCTTACCGTGATGAGTTTAAGTTTTCTAGGGTGTCAAGCTATGATGTCAAATTAGATGACCCTATGGTTGAAGTTCTTTAAATGTTATAGGGGATGTTAAAGTTGATTAGAGTGACACCGATTAACGGTTCCCTCATTCCGACATAACTATTTTCTATTGGATTCACTTAGTTCAAATGAATTTACTAAACTCAATTTAATAAGTTCCATAATTTCATTTAGACTGAGGGAAGCCTCGTTAGCAACCGTAGGTTACCTCCTCTGAGGGATTCCCGATCATCCGATAGAGACTTCTTAATTTAGTTGTAATTGTAGTTTTTGTGATGTTTGTGATTAAATTTTGAGTTGTTTTATATTTTAAATGTTGTGGCGGTAAATTTTATCTTGGTTGATTTTAATTTTTGTTTTGGGATTTTGTTTTGTGGCTATCCTAACAGTTTGGGTTTTCATGCAGGGTGATATCGTTGTTTAGCATGCAAGCTTTGTAAGCGTAAAAAGTACAGTATGAAAGTACAAGAAAGAAGACACTATAAATTATAAAAAGCATACCTGGGGAGTCTTCTCGTTCAAGTACCTGAAACTCTTAATGCATGTGAGAGCACTTTATATAAAGCAGAAAAATAAGGTTTTAGTGATCTACCCAACCCTAGGTCATATCTTGCTGGGTTCATATTAATTTGATTAAGGATGATGTTTGTTAAGCAAAACATATTAAGTTTAGTTGACCTCCAAGGTATCCAATAGATCTGGAGAAAGAAGCAGGTCCATGCTTCCCTCTCACTATCTGGTGAAAATTCTAGAGCTCTTTTTAAACTTATTATATTGCTTAATAACCCATCCTGTAAATACCTTTAATGCTCAATGAACATTGATGTTTTAATTATCCTTAAGAGTAGGGTAATTATCACTTATGATTTAATTTCAGAATTATGTGGGTGAAGACCCTTAGAGGGGCAAGTTAATATTGTGTCGGCGTTATTTTGAGGTTGGAAGGGAGTTGCCCGTAAGGAGCTATCGGTCGCTAGAATCAAAATCCCGTTGCCCGCTTCGGAAGGACGTTGAAGTATGAAATCAAATTGACCCCATATTTTTCATAGTTTAAAATGAAAGAGCACTGTACCTCAAATCCTGTATCTATCCAGAAGAATAAACACAAGACTTTAGGATGAGGCTCGATCAAATAAACTAAGGAAAGTATGAAGTCCGTTTGGTCTGTGAAACCTTCGTATTTGCCGACAAGTTCCTTTATTTAATATAAGGGATTAAATAGGGTTTATATTAACCTAGGTTCTGATATGCTTCCTATATGGGCAAGCCCCTATAGTTAATTACATCTTAAATGACCAAAGTCACTTAAGAAGACTCTCGATGGGTAAGCCCCTATAGTTAATTACATCTTAAATGACCAAAGTCACCTAAGAAAACTCTCGATAAAATGAGAAATATTATCTTCAAGGAATTTCAAAGGGTAGGACTCTTCAACGAAATCGGACGTAGAGTAGAAATATTATCTTCAAGGAATTTCAAAGGGTAAGACTCTTCAACAAAATCGGACGTAGAGGTGAAAAATTATCTTCAAGGAATTTCAAAGGGTAGGACTCTTCAACGAAATCGGATGTAGAGGTGTGAAAGGGGATTGGTTCAAATTTAGAACATTTTATTGTAGAATAACTCTTCAACAAAATTGGATGTAGAGGTGTGAAAGGGGATTGGTTCAAATTTGGAACATTTTATTGTAGAATCCGAAATCAGACATAGAGGTGTGAAAGGTGATTGGTTCAAATTTGGAACATTACGTTGTAGAATCCAAAGAAATCGGACATGGAGGTGTGCAAGGGGATTGGTTCAAATTTGGAACATTTTATTGTAGAATCCAAAGGAGACTTTTCAATGAGATCGGACAAAGAGGTGTGAAAGGGGATTGGTTCAAATTTGGAACATTTTGTTGTAGAGTCCAAAGGAGGAGGAACTAGGGGATGTCATGGATCCAGAGGAGAACCTCGATGACTTCCCAAGCTATCCTAATGCTAGGGATGTCATGGATCCAGAGGAGAATCTCAGTGACTTCCCAAGCTATCCTAATGTTTGGCTTCAAGGATGTCATGGATCCAGAGGAGAACCTCGGTGACTTCTCAAGCTATCCTAATGTTTGGCTTCCGTAGAGGTGTGGAAGGGGATTGGTTCAAATTTGGAACATTTTATTGTAGAATCCAAAGGAAGAAGAACTAGGGGTTGTCATTGATCCAGAGGAGAACCTTGGTGACTTCCCAAGCTATCCTAATGTTTGGCTTCAGTTTTGAGGAGAAATATTTAGATGTTTCATCCTGCCAATTTTATTAGTTAGGGCTTACATTCGTGTGAAATGATCACACAAATAGCCTGGAAGATGTGAGGATTTAGGTCTTGACAAACAACAACCTCGAAATCCTAAGATGAGTTAGGGTCTATATTGTATAGCAGGGCTATGCAAAGGCCTAAAGATAACGTGAGGATTTACATTGCATAAGCAAGCAACCTCAAAGTCTTATGGTTTTGTTGTTTAAGTCTAAGGAAGGAAGATTGGTTTAGCTGTGGGAATACAAGTTTCGCTGTTGAAGATGGTCGTGCTGCCCACCATGCTAGCTCCAAGCTCCTTGTCGCGACAAGTTTGAGTTATCTAGTGTGAGTTATAACATCAAATCAGGTAGCCCTATGGTTAGGTTGTTTAAATTTTATGAGGGCATATTAAAGTTGATTAGAGCGACACCGGTTAGGATCCTACGGTTCTCGTTCCGACATCACTATTTTCTATTGGATTCACTTAGTCCAAATGAACTTACTAAACCCAACTCTCGTTCCGGCATCACTATTTTCTATTGGATTCACTTAGTCCAAATGAACTTACTAAACCCAACACGTTCCGGCACCACTATTTTATATTAGATTCACTTAGTCCAAATGAACTTACTAAACTCAACTTAATGAGAGGCATCACTATTTTCTAATGGATTCACTTAGTCCAAATGAACTTACTAAACCCAACTTAATGAGTTCAATTAGAGCGACACCGGTTAGGATCCTACGGTTCCCTCGTTCCGGTATCACTATTTTCTATTGGACACTTAGTCCAAATGAACTTACTAAACCGAACTTAATGAGTTCCATAATTTCATTTAAACCATGGGAAGCCTCGTTAGCAACCGTAGGTTACCTCCTCTGAGGAATTCCCGATCATCCGATAGAAACATTTAAATTAAGTTAAAGTTGTGGTTTTATGTGATGTTTGTGATTAAATCTTGAGTTGTTTTATATTTTACATGTTGTGGCGATGAATTTTATCTTGGTTGATTTTAGTTTTGGTTTTGGGTTATGATTATGGTTATGTCGCTATCCTGATGGTTGCAGGGTGACATTATTGTTTAACATGCAATTTTGTAGGCATAAAAGTACAGTAAGAAAGACAATGCTGAAAACTGTAAAAGTGTACCTGACGAGTCTTCTCGTTCCACCACCTGAAACTTAAAATGCATGTGAAGGATGTTTATGAAGAGCAGGAAAGGTAAAATTTTGGTAATTTTCCTAACCCTATGTCATATATTGTTGAGTCCTTAAAAGTTGCGAATCTTCTCGTTCCACCACCTGAAACTTAAAATGCATGTTAAGGCAGTTTATGAAAAGCAGGAATACAAATTTTGGTAATTTTCCTAACCCTATGTCATATCTTGGTGAGTCCTTAAAAGTTTAATTAGTTCTTATTGTTTTCCTAACCCTATGTCATATTTTGGTGAGTCCTTAAAAGTTTAATTAAGGACAATTTCGAATTTTGGTAATTTTCCTAACTCTCTGTCATATCTTGGTGAGTCCTTAAAAGTTTAATTAAGGATGATTTCATTGAGCGAAGAAATTTTCCTAACCCTGTGTCATATCTTGGTGAGTCCTTAAAAGTTAAATTAAGGATGATTTCATTGAGCGAAGAATATTAAGTTTAATATGCCTCTGAGGTATCTAACAAGTTAGGAGGGGGAAGCAGGTCCATGCCTCCATCTCACCAACTGGTGAAGAGTCTCGAGTCCATTTAAACTTATTATGTTGCTTAATGGTTCATCCTGTAAATACCCTTATTTCTCACCAACTAGTGAAATGTCTCGAGTCCATTTAAACTCATTATGTTGCTTAATGGTTCATCCTGTAAATACCCTTATTACTTACTGATGTCTCAATTATCCCTAAGAATTGGGTAATTATCACTTGTGATTCAATTTAAGAATTATGTCCTAATTATCCCTAAGAAAGGGGTAATTATCATTTGTCATTCAATTTGAAAATTATGTGGGTGATGACCCTTAAAGGGATTCCTAAGAATAGGGTAATTATCACTTATCATTCAATTTAAGAATTATGTGGGTGAAGACCCTTGAACGGGGCAAGCCAGTGTAATTTGAATGCTTAGCCAAATTTTTAATCCTAATTGGGCTTAATGGTGTTTCCAGGATGTTTGACTTAGTTATGTTTATTTCTCTTATCCTTGTTTAATCAATTTTTTATTTAGCCTAAGTCACCACAAAGCCCTTAAGACCTAGATGAGTGTCTAAATTAGTTTTGAAAAGAGTTAAACCTTAGGTGGTCTTGATTCATAATTTGGATTTTATTTGAAAATCAAGATAGGGGTATTAAATTGATTAATTATTAACTTCAAAAGTTATACCCCTAAGTCTAGGATCATTTAATTTTAATAAACTTTCAAATATAAAAAATTTAGAAATTTATTAATCTTAATTAAGAAAGTGAGATTAGTTTCTACCAATTATATCCTTGTGTTTCAAGCATCGAATAAATTGATTAAGATCAGAGGTACCCATTCCCCTCCTTGAATTGGGCCTAAATGTTAATTAAGGCAAGATTTCCAAAATTACACATTTGCCCCTAATGCTCTAATACTTCAAAATTTGTCAAATTCAATTCAAATGACTTTGAAATTTTTATCCTACCTTATTCATGGGTTAATTGAGACATGAGAGGAGAAAATGTGATTTTTCAAATTTTAATTTAATTTATATAATTATTTTAATGCAAAAATAGGATTTTTCAAAGAAAATTCCTAACTTGACCATGGTAAATTATAATCCCTTGAAAGTTTTTCTGAGGTAGACCTAGCCAAAGACGCCCTTGGATTAAATTTAATAATTTTTTTAAATCTCTGTGATTTATTAGAATTATTTTAAATTCTGGGTTATTTAATAAAAATAAAATATTTTGGATGATGAAAATTAAGTTTTTCTGTTTTTGAAAAATCTCTCTAAGGTCAGAGAACTCATAGGAGAAAGTTTTATATTTTTTAATTTTTCCTTGATTTATTGGAATTATTTTATTGAAAATTCATTTTTAGCCTTTTAAAAATTATTCTTAAGCTTTGAAATTCAATATTTTTATTTAGAGAATCAGGAAAAATATTCTAATTGTTTTTAAGTGATTAGGGAATAATTTAGAACATTTCCATGAGTTTTATTATTTTTGTGATTTTTATGAATTTTTAATTATTTAAATATTTAGAATAGGCTAAAAATCAAGTTTTTATTTTAAATATCATTTTATTTTTAGAAAATACCTCTGATCACAGAGAACTCAAAAAACTAAGTTTCATAATTTTTTGAGTTATATTTTGATTTTTAAAAATCATTTAAGTGTTAAAAGTGGTTATCTTTAAAAATCAATTTAAGGTGTCAAATGAACTCAAAATGTTTTGAAATTTTTATGATGAGTTCTCTGGATCATAAATCATAGTAGAGAACAAAAATCAGGTCATTTAAATGTTTAAATTTTTCAAAATTAATTATCTTAGTGATTTAGTATTTGTAAAATTTAAGTGCATTTTAAATGACTTAACCCATGGAATTATTTCCAAAAGCTCCTCTAGTTATAGTGGACCTTCCAAAATTGCATTTTAAATGACTTGAACCATGAAATTATTTTCAAAGGTTTCTCTAGTCATGGTGGACCTTGCAAAATTTTCTTAAGATTTTCTAATCATGAAATTGTTTCCAAAGGTTTCTCTAGTCATGGTGGACCTTCCAAAATTTTCTTAGGATGTTATAATCAATATGCTAATTTCCATGATTATTTTAAAGAAATAATGTGAAATAACTTGAAAAATATGATCTCGTGTAGGAACCTCCTCTGACTTTAGAAAAAGCAGAGAATACTTATCCTGACAGAGGCTACAACATGATAAAATTCCAAGCCAAAGTGATGTACCATTAGGCATGGAGAATCAAATGATCCCAAACAGTGTTTAATTAATTAAAAATAAAATATGCATTAAATGGACTTGAAATTTATTCCACCATTGTTCTCCTTTGTTCACTGAGCAAGTGGATATTTTTAATTTATTTTGTGATTTTTCTACACAAAGTTATGAATTTTCTAAGTTAAGGGTATTTAAATAAATAGCAAAAGCCCTATTTATCTATTGAAACATCGCGTGCTGACTAGATCCTAGGCAGCTCCGAAGGCATGCGTGGCGCGCTCTGGTTGGACGTCGCCATCCATGTAGCTGCTGACTCGGCCGGCGGTTTATGTCCCGAAGCGCTGTCCGGCTCGATCTCCCCCATTCATTTGATACACGCTTGATCAAACGGCTCCCCGTCATCATCCCCGATAGAATGATCCTGTGCACGTCCACACTAAAACCTTAAGATCTCAGCTTAGACTCAACCAAGTAACTTCGGGTTTGATCCTATGGACTCGTCTAAGTGAGAAGAACACATCCATACTATTAAGGTGCCATGAAATCAAGCTTAAGTAAATGGAGAATCAAAATAAGCTCGGGAGGAGGAAGAGTTTATACTTTGCTCTGAGAAGGGAAGCTTCGATCAGAGGTGCTCGGCACGTTCATTGGGGTCCAAGGAGGCTAACTCTGAGAAGGGAAGCTTCGATCAGAGGTGCTCGACATGTTCGTTGGGGTCCAAGGAGGTTAGGGATTAAGTCCCTGGTCTTGGTGTAAGGCCTAGGTATTAATTGGATCAAAACAAGCTCGGGAGGAGGACGAGTTTTATACCTTTGCTCTGAGAAGGGAAGCTTCGATCAGAGGTGCTTGGCACGTTCGTTGGGGTCCAAGGAGGCTAGGGATTAAGTCATTGGTCTTGGTGTAAGGCCTAGGTATGAATTCAAGCAAGCTCGATTTCAGGTGTTGGTCTACAGCTATGGTAGAGGCTCTGTGGAAGGGGGATTTGACGGGGCTTTAGCTTTTTTTACTATTGTGAAGGTGTGGGTGAAGTTAATTCGCGTTTGACGGACTGTGGAGGTGTATTGGGTTCTGTCCTGGTTTCCGGTAAGGTTTCAAGCTCAAAATTGAACTCCGACAATAGGAATGGGTGAGGGAAAATGGTTGGAATGGACTGACGGGAACTTAGGGAAGCTCTGTGTGAAGTTTGGAGAGGCCTGTCTAAGAAAATTTCAGCACACCTCCCATGGCCGTGGGAGGTGAATTTTTATAAAAATAGCCATGGGGTGGCTCTCAGGGCATAAGTTTGGGTGCATTATGGTGCTCAGGTGGAGGGCAGAGGAGCTCCATTGTTTGATTTGGATAAGCTGGCCTCTAGGATTGATTTGGGTGAGGTGCCATGGGAGTGGGTCTTGATTTTGGGCTTTTCCAGTCACTAGGCTGGCTGGCCGACCAGGGGAAGGTGGCTAGGAGCTCAGGGAACCCAGAGGAATCCATCACAACAATTTAATGCAAATGTGCTTGGATTTTGGCAAACATATCTTAAGCATGTGCATTTTTGATATCCCTTAATTTGGGGGACCTTTGGTCCAAGGCTTGATTTAGGTGATTTCATGGTGTTTGGACTGGTCACTAAGTCTAACTAATGGCTGTGGTGGAGTTAATTTGGTGGCTTTAGGGTGGTTAGGTCACATTTGGTGCATAGGTCCAAGTGGGTGCAAATGACCAAAACTTGGGTTTGGGCTAGGTTAGCCAAGTTAATTGGCCCAAATAATTATTTCATTTGTTGTAGATGATCATTAGGAACAACTTTGGTGAAGGATAGAAGTGGTTTTGAGTCCAATTGGAGGGTCAATTTGAGGGAATTTTGAACTTTAATCAATTTGGTCATGTTGGGCTAGGTTCAATTGGGGGGTCAATTTGAAGGAACTTTGAACTTTAATCAATTTGGTCATGTTGAGCTAGGTTTGGGTCTAGCTTGGGTTAGCCTTGGGCTAAGTTCCAAAATTATTGTTGTAAATTGTCAATAGGGACCTCATGAAGAGTTTTCAACATGAATTGGATGCCAATTTGTAGGTTAAGGCAATCAATTGGGTGAAATTTAGGGACTTTTTAATGGTCAATAGGGACCTCATGAAGAGTTTTCAACATGAATTGGATGCCAATTTGGGGGTTAAGGAAATCAAATAAATAGTCAATAGGTAGGGCTCTAGCTTGGGTTAGCCTAGGGCTAAGTCCAAATTGATTATTGTAAATGGTCAATAGGGACCCCTAAGGTTGGGTTAGCCTTTGGCTAAGTCCAAATTAATTATTTTAAATGTTTAATAGAGACCTTATGAAGAATTTACAACATGAATTGGATGCCAATTTGGAGGTTAAGGCAATCAATTGGGTGAAATTTGGGGCCTTAGCCAATTTGGGGCTAAATTTGGGAATTTTGGATTTAAGCCAAAATCAAATGGATTTAAGACTTCACCAATGCCAATTTATGGTTGAATTTGATGAATAAAAATGTCGTAAAGATTTTTCAAAATTAATTGAGGCGAATTGACTAGGCTATTGGTTCAATTTGGTGAGATTAGGTCATATGGTCAAAATTGGGGTTTTGACTTAAATCAAAATTGGGCTCAAATCATGGACCAATTGAGCATGGATTTGGTTTAGTTTGGTCATATCAAAAGTGAATTTGAGTTTAGGATGGGAATTCGGGTCAATTGAGATCAAATTGATGGACATTTGAGTTGGATTTGGGGAAATTTGAGTCTTTAACTCAATTGAGATCAAATTTATGGACATTTGAGTTGGATTTGGGGAAATTTGGGTCTTTAAGAGCAATTTGGGGATTTTGGTTAAAGATGGTCAAATTGGCCAAAGTGGGTCATGTGGTAGTTGATGTTTTGGTTAAACATGGTCAAATTGGCCAAATTGGGTCATGTGGTAGTTGAGAGAAATGAAATTTGGAAGATTTAGGATTTATTGGGATTTTCTGGGAATTTTTTGGAGTTTTTGGAATTTTGGGTCCAAGAGGGGTATTTTGGTAAATTGGGGGTGTTTTAGGGGTAAAAGGCCAAGATGTGTATTTTAGTAGAGTTGAGATACAAACCATCACCAATAAGCCATGGACCAATGGAAAGCCCATTTTGGGTCCTCTACATAGTGGTCTTAGCTAAACCATAGCCCTAGGGCTAGTAGGTTTCATGGACCAAAGGAAACTCCATTTTGGGTCCTCTACATAGTGGTCTTAGCCAAACCATAGCCCTAGGGCTAGTAGGTTTAGAAACCCCAATTTGGGTCCTCTATGTAGTGGTTCTAGCCAGACCATAGCCCTAGGGCTAGTAGGTTTAGGTCCATCTACATGAGTATCCCAAAAGATCAAGGGCTCTAGGCTAGAAATTCTAGGTTTAGGGTTGTGAGTGAATGTGGGTGTATGAGTATCCCAAAAGATCAAGGGACTAGGCTAGAAGTTTGAGTTTAGGGTTGTGAGTGAATGTGGGTGTAGATGAGTGTAGTGAATTCCTTAGCTCCACGAGTATCCCAAAAAGATCAAGGGACCTAGGCTAGAAATTTGAGTTTAGGGTTGTGAGAGAATGGATCCCAAAAGATCAAGGGATCTAGGCTAGAAATTTGAGTTCATGGTTGTGAGTGATTGTGAGTTAGATGAGTGTAGTGAATGTAGTGAATGCCTTAGCTCTAGACCAACACCCAGGGTCAACCCTAAGGGTCCAACAGTCCTAAGGGTGACTCATCTTGAGTTTCCCCCANCAGGGTCAACCCTAAGGGTCCAACAGTCCTAAGGGTGACTCATCTTGAGTTTCCCCCACAGTGACCCCACCTACTAAGCATTTAGAGGTTGAGAGAAATATGTGGAACTTCAAGTTGAGTGGAAAAGAGTTGGAAATTTCTAGTGGTGAGGGTTCCATGTCTAGTTTTCTAGGAATAGTCAACAGGAAATGTCCAATGGTTAGACCATAGGCTACTAAAGAGGAAAAACTAAACTTCAACAAAAAATGAGGTCAACAAATGGACCCCCAATAAGTGTGGTGTGCTAGGCAAGCACACCTCGCATATTGGCGTTAACCAAAGAGATCAACAAAAACCAATACAGACTCCTAAGTTAACAGACCCAGAAGTATGTGCAGAGTTGTGTGTGTGATTTGTTTCTGACGGGGATTTAGAAGGTGATCGTCTGAACAAGTCAAGAAGTAGGGTTTCTAGCTGGGGATCTGAGAGTAGTCTTTAAGTTATGAAATTTCTAAGATTTCCAAAGGATGGGAGTCAAAATGTAAGTGTTGACCCCGAGGTGGGAATTCAAATTTAAATATCAACTCAAAAAGAGAGAGAGAGAGAGAGAGAGAGAGAGAGTCGGAGTGTAAGGACCGACCTCGAATATAATGAATCAGAGATGTAGGATTGATTTGAAAGTGAGAATTGAAATACAGGTCAATTCTAAAAAAAGAGTGTCGGAATGTAAGGACCGCTCTCTAGTATGTAATGAATCCGAAATGTAGGACTGATTCAGAAGTGAGAATTGAAATGTAGGTCAATTCTAAAAAAATAGTGTCGGAATGTAAGGACCGACCTCAAATGTAAAGAATCAGAAATGTAGGACTGATTCAGAAAAGAATTGAAATGTAGGTCAATTCTCAAAAGAAAGTGTCGGAATGTAAGGACCGACCTCAAATATGAAGAATCAGAAATGTAGGACTGATTCGAAAGTGAGAATTGAAATGTAGGTCAATTCTCAAAAGAAAGTGTCGGAATGTAAGGACCGACTTCAAAGGAGAATTGAAATGTAGGTCAATTCTCAAAAGAAAGCGTCGGAATGTAAGGACCGACCTCGAATGTAAAGAATCAAAAATATAGGATTGATTCAGAAATGAGAATTGAAATGTAGGTCAATTCTCAAAAGAAAGTGTTAGAATGTAAGGACCGACTTCAAATGTAAAGAATCAGAAATGTAGGACTTATTCAAAAATGAGAATTGAAATGTATGTCAATTCACAAAAGAAAGTGTCGGAATGTATGGACCGACCTCAAATTTAAAGAATCAGAAATGTAGGACTGATTCGAAAGTGAGAATTGAAATGTAGCTCAATTCTGAAAAGAAAGTGTCGGAATGTAAGGACCGACTTCAAATGTAAAGAATCAGAAATGTAGGACTGATTCAGAAATGAGAATTAAAATGTAGGTAAATTCTCAAAAGAAAGTGTCGAAATGTAAGGACTGACTTCAAATGTAAAGAATCAGAAATGTAGGACTGATTCGGAAGTGAGAATTGAAATGTAGGTCAATTCTCAAAAGAAAGTGTCGGAATGACCGACTTCAAAGGAGAATTGAAATGTAGGTCAATTCTCAAAAGAAAGCGTCGGAATGTAAGGACCGACCTCGAATGTAAAGAATCAAAAATGTATGCCTGATCCGGAAGTGAGAATTGAAATGTAGGTATCAATTCAAAGATGTGCGAATTGAAATGTAAGTATCAATTCAAATATATGAGAGAATTGAAATGTAAGTATCAATTCAAAGATATGAGAGTTGAAATGTAAGTATCAATTCAAAGATGTGAGAGTTGAAATGTAAGTATCAATTCAAAGATGTGAGAATTGAAATATAAGTATCAATTCAAAGATATGAGAGAATTGAAATGTAAGTATCAATTCAAAGATGTGAGAGAATTGAAATGTAAGTATCAAGTCAATGATGTGAGAATTGAAATGTAAGTATCAATTCAAAGATGTGAGAATTGAAATGTAAGTATCAATTCGAAGATATGAGAGAATTAAAATGTAAAGATCAATTCAAAGATGTGAGAATCGAAATGTATGTATCAATTCAAAGATGTGAGAATCAGGATTTACGTACTGATTTGAAGATGTGATATGAAATTTATAAAGAGCTTGTGATGCTGAATTTGCAGTAGTGTGTTATGTGAGACGATTGATTTTGAAGAAGATTTGAAGAGCTTTGTGGAGTTGTGTGCAGAATGTGAAATTCTGCGAGGATGTGCATAGAGTTAGTGTAGATAACGATGGTTGTGATGCGCGCACAAAGAGTAGGAAATTCTGAAAACGGAAGTATCCACTCAGCAGATTTATTTTATTTTCTTGTTGTTTTTATCACAATTGATTGTTTTTTAAATATGTATTTAAAGTTTTAATTTTAATTGGTTGATTTTAAAAAGAAATTTGTTTTTTTTATTCATTTATGATTATCATTTATTTGTGTTTTATTTATTGTTGAAGATTTGTCATTTCGTTCTTTGTTCATTGGAACTCTGAACCATTGCTTGGTTCGCGACTTTCATCCATCGCACAAAAAGGAAATTGACAAAAAGGCACAACTTGAGAGAAATTTCTATTAATCTGCTTCAATAAAGATGCGACAGATAAAACATAGGCTAACGTCTCAAAAAGGGTACATCATGTAATACATGCTGAAATACATTGAGAGTCATCTCAAGATACGAGTACATCATAGACTGATTACATCAAAGACATGTCATGCTTGTTAAAAGAAAGCAAGTGAATCCTCTGTGCTTGGTATAGTGAGCTCTTGATCAAGCAGACCTTCTAAGTCATGCTCCAGGATAAGAGTTTCATTCGCATGTACTTAGAGGTACAACCTTCTCATAGCTTGTAAGGAAACAACTCTTCCAATTCTGAGTCCTGCTGGAATCCATATGGTATTTTACTATCATTCATTCTGTGGAAGGTTACAGACACCCTACGGTGTCGTACTCCTGGAATGCAGTGTTTGGCAACGTCTGCACCGTTGCCCTTGAAAACAAGTACTGAACCAACTGGAAGAGAAATCTCCACAGCCCCTCTGAATTCACCAGAGCCGACTATATCAATTTCTTTTCCAAACAGAATATTACTCTTACTCATGAATGAGACCGTGCAGAAAGGCCTCACAAAGTCATGATGGTCAATGTGTGGGGGAATGCAGTCACCTTCTTCATAAATGTTGATGATACAACTGTTGGGAATGCAAGTAGCGGGTAGAATGTTCCACTTAACCATTCTCTTGATCATCCATTTTATCATCGGTGGTAACGGATCCACTTGGTCGTATCTGAGGATACCAGGCGGATTCCCCTGCCTGTCGTTCGTAAAATTGTAGCAACAGCCACATTGGATGGTGATTCTTCCCTTCCCCCTCATCCATTTCTTCGGCTCGAAATATGTTCTCTCCATGATAAGGCCCGCTCGACCTCTATCTCTTAAATTGAAGATGCAGTCCAGAATGCTTCTTTCATCAGTTTTAGACAAAACCCTATTATATAGATCCATGTCCTCCAATATGTTGATAAACTTTCCCTGAACCTCTTCATAGAACTCGAATTCTCTTTTGTTTACCTCGCTTATTTTGTAGTATTCTACCATACCGGGAGTTGGCAGCTGCCTGGGGTGTTCCTTCCTCCGAGCCTCGGTGGCAATCCAAACTAGTGCTGGCCGATCCGGAATACGAGATTCAGTCTCAAGTGGGACGTATGATCCTGGGCTCCATGGTGCGCGCTGATCCGTCCCCAGTGGGACATACAGTTCATTTGCCACAAAATCTAGAGTTTGAGACTCGTTGGTGCTTGAAATGTATTCTTCTAAAGTACTGAAACACTGTAGATGTAGAACGTTACAGTCTGGGCATTCTACAAATGCGCCCGTGACTGATGTCCTTGCTGGTACCTCAACGTTGCATGTTGGGCAACCTCTGCACAAGATATCTGGGACCAGGGGCACATCTGATCCTGTCACGAATCCTGACTCTTCATTTATAGTGGGCAGGCTGGCAGAAGTTTCTCTCAAATCTGGAACATAAATATGTCCCTCAGGAATGGGGGTAAGAAAACTGCTCACGTCTCTTTGGCGCTTGTGCTTGTGTCACAGAAAGGCTCTCTGCTTCTTTCAGCTTGCATTTTTGTGTTCCGTCCTGTGGAGTGGAGTATTTGGTAGTTTTTCACTATGGATAGCTATTAAGCCCCTTGCTGGAGTAGCTATCATGGAGGGCAGTCGGCTGGGCCCCTCTATCGGATCATTAACTGCTATCACGTTTTTACCTTTACGTGACACATCGTCTTGAGTGGTCACCCTCAACAGTGAAGGTAGTCCCTTCTTTTCTTCATTGCTGACTACGTCCATTAGAGGACCGTCGTAGTCCATATCAATCTGATTGAAATCCATGTTGATATCTATGACACCTCCTTATGGCGCCATCTCTTCATTCAGTGTGAGGTTCCAGCCGTCCTAGAAGGCAAAGATCAGCCTCTATCCTGACATTTTTTCGGTAGACGCAGAAAGAAACGTCAGTGGGCCGAAGTTTGGGATGAACAAGAACAAAACAGAGTATCCATTAAAGTAAATTTTAGTTTGTTTTAGTGAAAATGATTACTCATTTTATGTGTGAGTTTTTTTTAATTTAATGGAATATTTAAATTCAAAAATAGAAAAGAGAACACGTGAAGTTCAAAAATCTTCTCAAAATTATCATTATATTGAGGTTAATTACAAAATTTGGACCCGGTCAAAGACATATAGCCATATAGATAACCCTAAAATAATTAAAGTTTCAAAGTTTCAAAGTAAGCAGAGGCAAGCGGAGGTAGGTGACATCAGGCTGCATAATAGGTTTTCAGGTATCGTCCATTTATCGGTAACATGGGTCTTTCACCTGAAAGTCCACTAACTGGTATGCCCCTCCTGTATAAACTTTCTCAATGACAAACGGTCCCTCCCAAGTTGGCTCGAATTTTCCACCTATTTTCCGGCAAGCAAGAATAGGTCTTTTTAGCATGAGTACGAGGTCACCAATTTTGAATGTCCTTGGGCGGACCAATTTGTCATGGGCTTGTACCATCTTTTCCTGGTAGAGCTCCAAATGTTGTTGTGCTTCTAGTCATTTTCCCTTGAGACTCTCCAGTTCTTCAAGTTTGAGTTTTTCACTTTCTTTTGTTGCGAGTCGGTTGGCAACGACGACTCTGAGAGATGGTGTCTGGATTTCTAGCGGTAGCACGGCCTCGGTCCGGTACACGAGCATATAAGGTGTACACTGAGTGGGAGTCCTGAAAGTCATTCGGTAGGCCCACAAGGCATCTAAGAGTTTGTTATGCCAATCCCTTTTATTTTCCTTCAATGTTTTCTTCAAAATTTATACAAGTGTCTTATTTAAAGCGTCAGCCAGATCATTTGCTTTGGGATAGTAAATTGTAGAATATCTCCAATCTATCCCATGTCTTCTGACGAAATCGTTGATCTTTGTACTTTTAAAATCTATCCAATTGTCAGAGATTATTCTTCGCGGTACTCCGAAACGGTAGAAGATTTGGCCTTTAAAAAATTGAAGGACGTGCTGTGTCGTAACCTCACGTAACAGTACTGCCTCTGCCCCTTTGGAGAAGTAATCTGTAGCAGCAAGTATGAACCTGTGTCCTCTAGAAGATGGAGGGTCTATCGAACCTATTATGTTTGTACCCCAACACTCGAATGGCCACGAGGCAACAGTTAGGTGCAGCACATTAGGAGGCTAGTGTAAGACCACCCCATCCACTTGGCATTGGTGACATCTTCTGGCTGTATCCATGCAATCGAACATCATTGCTGGCTAATAATATCCGAGTCTTTTGATCTTCATTTTCATTTTTGGTCCCGACTGGTGAGTGATAACCATCCAGCATGTACTTCTTTGACAATATTTTGTGCCTCGGCTCTGTTCAAACATCGTAGCCACATTTGGTCGAACGATCTTCTGTAGAGAACATTTCCCACCAGGGCGTAAGACATGGCTCTTTTTTGTGATGTTGATGCGCCTTAAACTTGTCCTCTAGCAGCTTCCTAGTATGCAAATATTCTATTAATGGCTTGCGCCAATCTTTGTTGATGTCTGCAAGACTTGTCCTCTGACAGCTTTTCAGTATGCAAATATTCTATTAATGGCTTGTGCCAATCTTCGTTGATGTCTGCAACTGTATTTATTATTTCTTCTTTTCCAAGTTTGTGTAGAGTTTTAAAGTTATTTCGAGACAAGACTCGTCTTCCTTGCACCGTGACTTCGATGGAATCCTCCGAGGGACACGCCATTTCCTTAGCAAGTTTTGCTAGAGCGTTTATCTCCCCGAGGAATCCGGTAGAAAGTCACCTTAGGAATCTGCTCCAGGAGCTTCATCCCGTATTGATGGTATTCTACTTATCTTGGTTTTAGAATTCTGTATTATCCAGCGACTTGCTGGATGACAAGTTGAGAGTCACCATAAATGGCAACGTTTGTTATATCCATTGAAACGTCAACTGCAATCCGGTGATTAAAGCTTCATATTCTACTTCATTGTTGGTGCACGACTCTGTCAGATGGTATGAGAACCTCAGCATACCCTTATCTGGCGTAATAAGGATCAAACCGATCCCTGCCTTGCCTGGTATAACTGTGCCTGATCCCTTGTCTTTCCTGGCTGACGAAGCACCATCGAAGTACATTTCCCAGCGCTGCGCACTAGAAAATTTCAATTGTAGTATCTGCTTGTCTGGTATCTCATCGTTGAGAGAGGACCCAGCTGACAGTGGGTATGCAGCGAGAAAGTCTGCTAAAATCTGTCCCTTGATAGCACGGAGGGGCATAAAAGTTATATCAAATTGCAATAAGATCATTGACCATCTCGCTAAACGTCCAGAGAGTGTTGGTTGAGTCATCAAATATTGCAATGGATTAACATTCGAAATTAGGGTGATCTTATGAGAAAGCATGTAACGTCTAAGCTTTTAAGCTGCAAAAATTAGTGTCAGACAATGCTTTTCAATAGGTGGATACCTTGTCTCCGTCGGTATTAGACGACGAGTTAAGTAGTAGAGCGCATTTTATTTTCCCTCCTCATTGGAGTGGGCTAAGAGGGCTCCAAGAGAGTCATTTAAAGCCGCGGTATAAAGTATCAACGGTTTCCCTAGGATAGGGNTCGGATCGATCTCGATTTCCATATGATGACGGACAACGAATCCCAGAAATTTCCCAGAGGTGATGCCAAATGCACACTTTAAGGGATTCATTTTATGGTCACATCATCGTAACTGTTCAAACACGATCCTCAAATCATATAAATGGTCTTTTTTTGTTTACTTTTGATAACCAGATCATCCACGTAGCATTCTGCTTGATTGTGAATGAGGTAGTCAAAAATCTTCGTCATTGCACGCTGATATGTTGCTCCGGAGTTCTTTAGGCCGAACGACATCACTATGTAGAAGAAGATTCCAATCGATGTTCTGAAAGCTGTAAGCACTGCATCCTCGGGAGCCATCTTAATTTGGCTATATCCCAATGATCCATCCATGAAAGAGAAAATTTCATGTGTTGAAGCGATATCCACCATCATCTCTGGTATAGGTAGTAGAAACTCATCTTTTAGACATGCCTTATTCAAATCTCTGAAGTCGACACAAACGCGAATTTGTCATTTTTTTTTTTAACCGGTACAATATTGGCTAACCACATGGGGTACTGCTCTTCTTTAATAAAGTTGGCGTCTATCAATTTCTTTACATCGACGATGACTTGTTGTTCTATCTCGAGGCGCATTCTCCTTAGAGCTTGTTTTACTGGGGTTACATTATTTTCCACCCCAAGTTTATGGACTGTAACTTCTGTTGACAGTCCTAGCATTTTGTCGTAGCTCCATGCAAAGCAATCTTTGAATTCTGTTAATAGTTTGACCAATTCTGCAGATTCTTTGTCATTAAGTAGAGAACTGATAAATGTATGTTAGGGTCGTTCTTCAGTCCCGAGGTTAATCTCCTTTAATTCATCGACAGTGGATTTAATTTCTTCCTCAAATTCTAGGGGAGCATCTTCTATTGGTTGATCAGTAGAGTCATTCTTCACATCGAGGCAATCCTCTTCTTTGGGGGAGCATCTTCTATTGGTTGATTAGTAGAGTCATCCTCTACATCGAGGCAATCCTCTTCTGAGACTCATTAGTAACAACCATGTAAAATTCAGAATCATCGACTCGTCCAACTGTACCAAATCCGAGACCTTCTTTTGAAATGGGAGTTCGATTTTTAGTATTCCATAATTTTTCAAAGAGTTGAAATTTATCTTTTGGCATTTTTTTGGTAAATGTCCCTGTTGAATTAACTTTTGAACACAAAGCGAGAAGTAACCAAAAGGCAATTCCATTAAACCTGTTGAATTAACTTTTGAACACAAGGCGAGAAGTAACCAAAAGGCAATTCCATTAATTCACGCTGTTGAATTAACTTTTAAACACAAGGCGAGAAGTAACCAAAAGGCAATTCCATTAATTCATCCTTGTTGAATTAACTTTTGAACACAAGGCAAGAAGTAACCAAAAGGTAATTCCATTAATTCATTGTCCAGGTTGAATTAACTTTTGAACACAATGCGAGAAGTAACCAAAAGGCAATTCCATTAATTCATTAGACCTGTTGAATTAACTTTTGAACACAAGGCGAGAACTAACCAAAAGGCAATTCCATTAATTCATTAGAATCACCATCCAAAAATTAACTTCTGAACACAAGGTGAGAAGTAACCAAAAGGCAATTTCATTAATTCATTAGAATCAACATCCAAATTTACATGTTTTGTTCCATTAATTCATTAGAATCAACATCCAAATTTACATGTTTTTTAAGCTCAGTAGAGGTAGGCATTTCCATTAATTCATTAGAATCAACATCCAAATTTACATATTTTTCAAGCTCAGTAGAGGTAGAAGCACGATAAAATTTGATCGGCTTTGAACCAACACAATAGACTTCCTTGACCTCTAAACTCTCGGCCTTTGAACCAACACTATAGACTTCCTTGACCTCTAAACTCTCAACCTTTTGAGGGAGAATCGGAGTAAGGGTCATAATATTCACATAGTGGTTTATCCTATCATACATTGTTTCATATTCATTCCTCTCTGTATCTTCTAGGGATATCTCGTACTGAGGCTTCTTCTGCTTTATCATCATTACCTCATCTTCAGAACTGTCTTCATCACCAATGTTGATTGTTGGCCTAGTCCGTTCAACAATTAAATTGATCTTTCCTCATCCGCGTCCCCGACCTCGACCTCGGGTGCGTGAACTAGAAGAACCTCCACCAACTCGTTGTAAGGGAGTGGTAGAAGGTTGTTGAAGCGGAGTTGTATGGCCTCCGTTTGATTCTCCTAAATCTTTATCTTTGTTTGTCAAAATTTTGCGCGAGAAGATAGTCTTCTTTGGAGGCGCGTAGTAGGCAGCATCTTCATGGATACCAACTTCAAGCACTAAAAATGGTTGTAGATCTCCCTTGATGCAATTTTTTTAACCATCTTTGCGGTATTTGATGCACTGGTGAAGAGATGATGGAACCATATTATGCTCATGAATCCATGGTTGACTTAATAGAGGGTTAAAAGAGGTCTCGGCGTCAATGATATGAAATTTAACGGTTGTTACGAGTTCTCCGACCTTCATAAGTAATGAAATTGATACAAGGGCTCTTTCTCCCTTTTGGTTGAATCCTCTTAACATCATCTTATCGGGGATGAGCTCTCTTAAAAGTATAAATACGCTAACGTATGTAGACTCATCAAATTAAGAGATGCTCCAAGATCCACTAAAACTCTGGATAACACAAATCTGCCAATGTTGACGAAGATGTAGAGCGCACGGTTGTGGTCGGTGGTACCGAGCAGCAAGTCTTCATCTTTGAAGGTTACCCCTGACTGTTCTCCCAATGAGCAAACTTCATCTGAGGATGTGCTAGCCAACTGAGCTAAGCAAATTTCTGGATCTAGCAAAGCTGTAGCAAGAGATTTTCTCATCTCCTTTGACAAGATCAGAGCGTCGTAGATGCTTTGTCGGGTAGGAACTTCCTAAGATGAGCTAGCACGTTGTAGTCTACTTTGTATGCTCCTCCGATTTCGTCTTGATTATGTGGTTCTTTCATTGGCGGAGGTGGCAGTACCTCTTCTTGAGTCATTATTTGTTTTCCTTTGTCTATTGGAGCTATTCTTGGTGGTAACACTTTTCCACTCCTTAAGTTGACTTCTGTGATCTCTTCTTCTTGAGATATCATTGTTAAATCTTCCAGTGTCTTTTCCTCTTCGTCAGAGAGGTCTAAGTTGATGGCAAACGGTGCACCATGACGCTCGAGAGTTGGCTCTTCGCTATCAGTGTTGTCGTAAGCGATATCATTGAGTTCTTCTTTGGCCTTGACAACAAGTTCATCAGACTCAAGTACGATTTGAGGATCATTTTGAGGTCGAGATCGCAGCTAGCCTGGTTATAATATGTCACATTATTACCAGAAATAGTCATAACGTAGCCGAAATCACAACCATTATATTCATAAGATCCCGAAGGGACAAAAAGATAATCATACAAAGTCAAGGGTTCGAGGATTTTCTTCCCCAAGTCCGAGACAACCAATCTAGTAGAGGCAGCCCCTATCCTACCTCCCGTACTATCAATCTTGGCAGTGACGCCTTTCTTTTTTTTGTTCTTTGTCCTTGACGATGAAGGATTTTTTGGTAAAACCTTCATCTCGGACTCCGTATGCTGCAGACTCTGAATGGAGGCTTATTTTGATGCAGACTGTAGCTTGTTCAGTACCAGTCGAAAGCAATCCCTGACAAGTTGCTGACAAACTGTTGGCAGACTAGAGCTTCGTTATTCCTCGTGTTGCCACAATTGGCTTGAAAATGTGCTATGTACTGTCTGGGATTTCCAGTCCCATCGAATATCTTGAAGTTTGGGGTCACAAAACCCTTGGGGAAAGGGACGACATCGAACTCCTCTAGGTAAGGTCTACCCTTTAAAATTGATGGACCACCCTTGGACTGGGCTAAGGCCTCCCGCACTTGTTCAACCATTTGCTTGAACTCTTTTTCTCGCATGGCACCTGATGGAGAATCCTTCTTTGGTTGTTCTTCTTTGTCGGTCGAAGTAGCCTCTCTTCTTTCATCTGCGATGTGTATGATTTTTGATTGATTAATTTCTGGTGAAGCCAACCTTGGTGCTTGTGATTGCCCCTGAATAGTGGCCATGGTGGTCATAATTGCAGTCATCTCTTCTATTCTTTTCTCCAGTAGAACAACTTGCTCATCCCTTAGGAGGATAACCCTACACAGCTCATCTACAGCGTTCTCTTCAGAGTGAGGCTGAGCCTCGCGCGCATATGTGGTAGCTCTGGTTTCGATCACATGGACGTCCATGAAATCTTCCTCCAAGTAATCACTATAATTAAAATCCTCGTTGTCACTATCAACACAAACTCCGTGTTCTCGAGCTAACTCAGAAATCTCGATCCAGAGTTTCTCAACTTTTTCCTCAATTATTGATTCCTTGATTGCTTTAAGATCTAGAAGACCTTGATGGAAATCCTAAACTTGTTCCTCCATCTCGCTGGCTATTGTCGCAATGATGTCAGATATTTCAGGCACTGGTTTTACTTCCTGTCTTGCAGGCTCACTGAACTGTATTGGTGCAGTGACCTTGGGTACCCATACCCTCTTCTTCTTCGATGATGATGCCTCAAGGCGGGACGTCTTAGTAGAGACATCGGTATGTCGAGGGAAGGAATGCTCCCTGTGCTGTAGACCGACTACAGTATCAAGTAATCATCTTATCTTTCTTTCCGTGATTGCAGGAATGATGGGTAAGCTCCTCGGACCCAGTCTTGACTTAATCGGCCAGCGACTTGCGATCCTGGTGGTGGTATGGTCGGTGGTGACCATAGCAGTACCGACTTAGTTTCCCAAACAGAGCCAGACGGGAACACGGGTAGGTGACTTTATAGTCGACTTATGAGATTTTCCAGCGGACTTAACATCCTTCAAAATTTCTTTTTTATATGAGGGGAAATTGCATGTCCCACTTGTTTAAGTAACTCACTAACAGAACATCCTTCTTTAGTAGCAAGCCTTCCGAATACTTTGCTAACTCGGGTGATAGGAGTAAACTTCTTTCCATCCTCACCATGTCCATGAAGTGATGGTAATGCGACAGCAATCTTCCGGATACTCGCATATCCATCAGTATCTGTCAGAGGATGGAATCTACTCCCTTGTAGGAGTGGATAAATTTCCGGTAACACTTCTTCAACTTGATGAGGCTCCTCCTCAACGGGTGTGTTTTCAGGAGTTTGGGCTTTGATGGCTCTCCGAACTCTTCTATTATGGTTCCTCCTTTGAGTTTGGGTCAGTGGTAAGGTCCTTGCTTGAGCTTGACCCGATCTGAAACACGGGTGGTGGAACAGTTAATCCTTCAGTCGAATCTTCAATGACCATCACTTCTTTTCCCTTAGCAGTAGCAGGGATAGTAGGCTTGATGACAGCAGCTTTAGCCTTCTTGCAGGCAGGGAAGTCCTGAAGGCAGTTCAAACAGAATTCTGCAGACGGCTCTTGCACTTTCAGAGCAGCGAACTTCATTACCACGAACGGGGCTTTCCCGAGGATAACCTCGAGGTCTTCAAATCCAGATCCAAACTTGATGGTGGGAGCGACGTTACGGGCGCTGCGGTCCGTTGGCAGGTTGCAGAAAAAGGTCAGCGTTGGGGGGGGGCCATCGCAGTAGGCTTTAAAACAGAAAGTTTTAGGGTTAGCTATACGGCCGAAAACCTCGTAATCTTTAGTGCAAGCACTGAAAATAGAGGTTAATCTGTAGACCGGACGAGTCTTAATTTAAAGGTAATTTTAACATCTTTGTTGAAAAAGGTGTAAAATTTAATTAATATTTCCAAGTGCGCACATCACAACACAATTTAGTTTAATTGGCGAAGTAGCAAACTAAATTTTGGAAGGGAGATGTGAACAATTTTAGGATTCAGTGCGGGACCCCATTAGTGGCAGAAAATTCCCAGGTGGAATTAGTCCACCGACACACCTATTGGGGGTCCGACCCTATAGGAAAATTTAAAGAGTCCTTAATGGCCTTCTGAACCCCTCTTTTCAAAGATGGTTGAACAGCTAGTCCTGAGGACCCAGTCTTGACTTAATCGGCCAGCGACTTGCGATCCTGGTGGTGGTATGGTCGGTGGTGACCATAGCAGTACCGACTTAGTTTCCCAAACAGAGCCAGACGGGAACACGGGTAGGTGACTTTATAGTCGACTTATGAGATTTTCCAGCGGACTTAACATCCTTNTATAGGAAAATTTAAAGAGTCCTTAATGGCCTTCTGAACCCCTCTTTTCAAAGATGGTTGAACAGCTAGTCCTGAAGTCCAAGGAGTTAGCTGTACTTTCCCAAGATAGAAATGGGGTAACTTATGCCAACAAAAGAAAGTTAATTTGGTCTAAGAGGGACATGGACATATTACTGATGTGTGAAGATAATATTTCTTGATTTGTATGGGGAGAAAAGCTTGTCCCCAGCGGAGTCGCCAGAAGCTGTCGGCATTATTTCGGGGCTGGAGGGGAGTTGCCCGTAAGAAGCTGTCGGTCACTGAAATCAAAATCTCGTTGCCCGCTTCGGAAGGATGTTGAATTATGAAATCAAACTGACCCCATATTTTTCATAGTTTAAAATGAAAGAGCAATGTATCTGTATCTATCCCGAAGGATAAACACAAGAATTGAGGATGAGGCTCATTCAAATAAACTAAGGATATATGACGTCTGTTTGGTCTGCGAAACCTTTGTATTTGCCGACAAGTTCCCCTATTTAATATGGTCCGTTAGGTCTGCGAAACCTTTGTATTTGCTGACAAGTTCTCCTATTTAATATAAAGGATTAAATAGGTGAAGGATAAACACAAGAATTGAGGATGAGGCTCGATCAAATAAACTAAGGAAAGTATGACGTCAGTTTGGTCTGCAAAACCTTTGTATTTGCCGACAAGTTCCCCTATTTAATATAAATAATTAAGTTGGTCTGCGAAACCTTTGTATTTGCCGACAAGTTCCCCTATTTAATATGAAAGATTAAATAAAGCATAAACACAAGACTTGAGGATGAGGCTCGATCAAATAAACTAAGGAAAGTATGACGTCCGTTATCTGTGAAAGCTTTGTATTTGCTGACAAGTTCCCCTATTTAATATAAAGGATTAAATAGGGTTTATATTAAGNACGGCTCTTGCACTTTCAGAGCAGCGAACTTCATTACCACGAACGGGGCTTTCCCGAGGATAACCTCGAGGTCTTCAAATCCAGATCCAAACTTGATGGTGGGAGCGACGTTACGGGCG
>JXCR01139318.1:35799-59350 GCA_002079205.1 Phalaenopsis hybrid cultivar
ATGGTGGACTTTCCAAAATTTTCTTGGGATTTAATAACCAATATGCTAATTCTAGTCAGTATTTTAAATGAATTGACCCATGAAATTATTTCCAAAGGCTTCTCTAGTCATGGTGGACCTCATTTTAAATGACTTGACCCATGAAATTATTTCCAAAGGTTTCTCTAATCATGGTGGACCTTCCTTTAAATGACTTGACCCATGAAATTATTTCCAAAGGTTTCTCTAGTCATGGTGGACCTTTCACTGATCAATATGCTAGTTTCCATGATTATTTTAAAGAAATAATGTGGAATAACTTGAAAAATATCATGATTATTTAAAAGAAATAATGTGAAATAACTTGAAAAATATGGGTCTCTGTATAGGAAGCTCCTTCTAGTCATGGTGGACCTTCCAAAATTTTCTTAGGATTTTATAATCAATATGCTAATTTCCATGATGGAAATGATAAAATTTTTTTTGGGATTTAATAACCAATATGCTAATTTCCATGATTATTTTAAGGAAATGATGTGAAGAATTTGTAAAATATAGGTCTCTGTATAGGGACCTTCTCTGACTTTGGAAAAATCATAGAATACTTCCCCCGACAGAGGCTACAATATGTCAATATCTGACTTTGGAAAAATCAGAGAATGTCCCCCCCTTACAAGGGCTACAATATGTCAAAATTTCAAGTCAAGGTGATGTGTCAATATGCATGAAGAATCAAATAATTCCAAATAGTATTTAATTAATTAAAAATATTTTATGCATCAAATGGGCTTGAAAAATATTCCATATTATTCTTCTCTGTTCACTGAGCAAGAGGGTATTTTTATTTTATTTTTGTGATTTTTCTACACCAAGATAGGATTTTATAAGTTTGGGGGTATTTAAATAAATAGAAGAAGCCATATTTATCTATTTAAACTACGCGTGCCACCTCAACCTACGACGGCTCCGAAGGCATAAAGTTAAGGGTATTTAAATAAATAGGAAAAAGCCCTATTTATCTATTTAAACAGCGCGTGCTGGGGGGATTAAATAAATAAAAAAATACCCCTATTTTTCTATTTAAACCGCGCGTGCCGCCTCAACCTACGATGGCTCCGAAAGCATGCGTGGCGCGCTCTGGTTGGACGCCGCCGTCCACGTAGCTTNAACATTCCCTGACTTTGGAAAAATCAGATAATATTTCTCCTCATAGAGGCTACAAGATAGTAAATTTTCAAGCTAAGGTGATGTACCATTATGCATAAAGAATTAAATGATCCAAAATAGTATTTAGTTAATTAAAAATAAAATATACATCAAATGGACTTGAAATTTGTTCCACATTATTCTCCTTTGTTCACTGAGCAAGTGGGTATTTTTATTTTATTTTTGTAATTTTTCTACACAAAGTTATGAATTTTCTAAGTTAAGGTATTTAAATAAATAGAAAAAGCCCTATTTATCTATTTAAACAGCGCATGCTGATTAGATCCTAGGCAGCTCCGAAGGCATGCGTAGCGTGCTCTAGTTGGACGCCGCCGTCCACGTAGCTGCTGACTCGGCCCGCGGTTTATGTCCCGAAGCGCTGTCCGGCTCGATCTCCTCCGTTCATTTGATACACGCTTGATCGAACGGCTCCCCGTCATCATCCCAGATAGAATGATCCCGTGCCCGTCCACACTAAAACCTTAAGATCTCAGCTCAGACTCAACCAAATAACTTCGGGTTTGATCCTATGGACTCGTCTAAGTGAGATGAACACATTCATACGGTTAAGGTGCCATGAAATCAAGCTTAAGTAAATGGAGAATCAAAATAAGCTCGGGAAGAGGAGTAGTTTTATACCTTTGCTTTGAGAAGGGAGGCTTCAATCAGAGGCGCTAGGCACGTTTTTTAGGGTCCAAGGATGCTAGGGATTGAGTCCCTAGTCTTGGTGTAAAGCCTAGGTATGAATTTGACCAAGCTCGTTTTCAGGTGTTGGTCTAGAGCTATGAAACAGGCTCTGTGGAAGGGGGATTTGATGGGGCTTTAGCTTTTTTTACTATTGTGAAGGAGTGGGTGAAGTTAATTCATGTTTGATGGACTGTGGAGGTGTATTGGGTTCTGTCCTGGTTTATGGCAAGGTTTCAAGCTCAAAATTGAACTCCGGCAATAGGAATGGGTGAGTGAAAATGGTTTGAATGCACTAAGGGGATTTTAGGGAAGCTCTGTGTGAAGTTTGGAGAGGCCTCTCTAAGGAAATTTCAGCACACCTCTCATGGCCATGGGAGGTGATTTTTTATAAAAATAGTCATGGGGTGGCTCTGAGGGCATAAGTTTGGGTGCATTGTGGTGCTCATGTGGAGGGAAGAGGAGCTCCATAGTTTGATTCGGATGAGCTGGCCTCTAGGTTTGATTTGGGTGAGGTGTCATGGTAGTGGCTCTCGATTTTGGGCTTTTCCGGCCACTAGTTTGGCCGGTCGGCCAGGGGGACATGGCTAGGAGCTCAGGGAACCCAGAGGNCTAAATACCCTTATTAGTCAGTGAACTCTGATGTCTTAATTATTCCTAAGAATAGGGTAATTATCACTTATCATTCAATTTAAGAATTATGTGGGTGAAGACCCTTGAACGGGGCAAGTAAGTGTAATTTGAACGCTTAGCCAAATTTTTAATCCTAATTGGGCTTAATGGTGTTTCCAAGATGTTTGACTTAGTTATGTTTATTTCTCTAATCCTTGTTTAATCAATTTTTTATTTAGCCTAAGTCACCACTAAGCCCTTAAGACCTAGGTGAGTGTCTTAATTAGTTTTGAAAATGGTTAAACTGTAGGTGGTCTTGATTAATAATTTGGATTTTATTTGAAAATCCAGATAGGGGTATTAAATTGATTAATTATTAACTTCAAAAGTTATACCCCTAAGTCCAGGATCATTTAATTTTATTAAACTTCCAAACTTAAATAATTTAGAAATTTATTAATCTTAATTAAGAAAGTGAGATTGATTTCTACTAATTAACCCCTTGTGTTTCAAGCATCAAATAAATTGATTAAGACCAGAGGTTACCCATTCCTCTCCTAGAATTGGGCCTAAATCTTAATTAAGGCAAGATTTCCAAAATTACACATTTGCCTCTAAGGCTCTAATACTTCATAATTTGTTAAATTCAATTCAAATAACTTTGAAATTTTTATCCTACCTTATTCATGGGTCAATTAAGATATTAGAGGAGAAAATGTGATTTTTCAAAATTTTATTTAATTTATATAATTATTTTAATGCAAAAATAGGATTTTTCAAATAAAATTCATACCTTGTACAAGGTAAATTATAATCCCTTGAACTTTTTACTGGAGGTAGACCTAGACTAGAGAAGCCTTTTAAATTCTTTGTGATTTATTAGAATTATTTTAAGTTCTCGGTTATTTAAAAAAAATAAAATATTTTGGGAGGTGAAAATTAAGTTTTCTATTTTTGAAAAATCTCTCTAAGGTAAGAGAACTCGGAGGAGCAAATTTTATATTTTTTTGATTTTTCCTTGATTTATTGGAATTATTTTAGTGAAAATTCATTTTTAGCCTTTTTAAAATTATTCTTAAGCTTTGAAATTCAATAGCTTTATTTAGAGAATCAGGAAAAATATTCTAATTGTTCCTATGTGATTAGGAAACAATTTAGAACATTTCCATGAGTTTTATTACTTTTGTGATTTTTATGCATTTTTAATTATTTAAATATTTAGAATAGGCTAAAAATCATGTTTTTATTTTAAATATCATTTTATTTTTAAAAAATACCCCTAATCACAGAGAACTCATAAAACTATGTTTCATAATTTTTTGAGTTATATTTTGATTTTTAAAAATCATTTAAGTGTTAAAAGTCGCATTTATCTTTAAAAATCAATTTAAGGTGTCAAATGAACTCAAAATATTTTGAAATTTTTATGATGAGTTCTTTGGATCATAAATCATAGTGGAGATAAAAAATCAAGTCATTTAAATGTTTAAAATTTTCAAAATTAATTATCTTAGTGATTTAGTATTTATAAAATTAAAAATCAATTTAAGGTATCAAATGAACTCAAAATATTTTCAAATTTTTATGATGAGTTCTCTGGGTCATAAATCATAGTGGAGATCAAAAATCAAGTCATTTAAATGTTTAAAATTTTCAAAATTAATTATCTTAGTNCATTTTTAATTATTTAAATATTTAGAATAGGCTAAAAATCATGTTTTTATTTTAAATATCATTTTATTTTTAANGGGTGGTTAGGTCACATTTGGTGCATAGGTCCAAGTGGGTGCAAATGACCAAAACTTGGGTTTGGGATAGGTTAGCCATGTCAATTGGCCCAAATAATTGTTGCATTTGGTGTATATGATCATGAAGAACAACTTTGGTGAAGGATGGAAGTGGTTTTGAGTCCAATTGGAGGGTCAATTTGAGGGAATTTTAAACTTTAATCAATTTGGTCATGTTGGGCTAGGCTTGGGTCTAGGTTGGGTTAGTCTTGGGCTAAGTCCAAATGGATTATTTTAAATGGTCAATAGGGACCTCATGAAGAATTTCCAACATGAATTGGATGCCAATTTGGAGGTTAAGGAAATCAATTGGGTGAAATTTGGGGCTTTAGCGAATTTGGGGCTAAATTTGGGAATTTTGGATTTAAGCCAAAATGAAATGGATTTGAGACTTCACCAATGCCAATTTATCGTTGATTTTGATGTATAGAAATTTCCTAAAGATTTTTCAACATTAATTGAGGCCAATTTACTAGGCTATGGGTTCAATTTGGTGAGATTAGGTCATATACAACATTAATTGAGGCCAATTGATTAAGCTATGGGTTCAATTGGGTGAGATTAAGTCATATGGTCAAAATTGGGTTTGATTTAAATCAAAATTTGGCTCAAATCATGGACCAGTTGAGCTTGGATTTGGTTTAGTTTGGTCATATAAAAAGTTAATTTGAGTTTAGTATTGGAATTGGGGTTAATTGAGATCAAATTGATGGACATTTGAGTTGGAATTGGGGAAATTTGAGTCTTTAAAGGGCAATTTGGGGGTTTTGGTTAAAGATGGTCAAATTGGTCAAATTGGGTTATGTTGTAGTTGAGAGAAATGAAATTGGAAATATTTAGGATTTATTGGGATTTTCTGGGAATTTTTGGAATTTTGGGTCCTAGAGGGGTATTTTGGTAATTTGGGAGTGTTTTAGGGGTAAAAGGCCAAGATAGGTATTTTGGTAGATTTGAGGTACCAACCATCATCAATAAGCCATGGACCAATGGAAACCCCATTTTGGGTCCTCTACATAGTGGTCTTAGCTAAACCATAGCCCTAGGGCTAGTAGGTTTAGGGGACCATCTATATGAGTATCTCAAAAGATCAAGGGATGTAGGCTAGAAATTTGAGTTTAGGGTTGTGAGTGATTGTGGGTGTACATGAGTGTAGTGAGTGTAGTGAGTGTAGTGAGTGTAGTGAATGCCTTAGCTCCAGACCAACACCCAGGGACAACCTTAAGGGTCCAACAGTCCTAAGGGTGACTCATCTTGAGTTTCCCCTATAGTGACCCCACCTACGAAAGAGGTTGAGAACAATATGTGGAACTTCAAGTTGAGTGGAGAAGAGTTTGGAATTTCTAGTGGTGAGGGCTCCATGTCTAGTTTTCTAGGAATAGTCAATAGGAAAAGTCATATGGTTAGACCGTAGGCTACTAAAGAGGAAAAATTAAACCTCAACCAAAAATGAGGTCAACATCTTGCTAAGACTCTTCGCCAATTTTTTAATTTAGGCTTGTATTATTTTTAAAGATGTTCAAATTTTAATTATGTTCACTTTTCTAATCCTCATCTAACCAAATTTGATTTAGCTTAAGTCACTACTAAGCCCTTAAGGTTCTAGTGAATGTCTTAATCATTTTGGAGATTTCTAAGTGATAATAATTCATCATCAAGACTTTTGAATGCTATTTGAACATCCAAAATTGGGTCTTGAATTAATGAGTAATAAACACCCAAAACTATACCCCTAAGTCTAGGATCATTTAATTTACTAGACTTCCAAATTTTAAGACATTATGGCAATTAAAAATTTATCCTTTAATTAATAAAAGTGAGATTGGTTTCTATCAATTAATTCTCTTGTGTTTCACTCATCCAAATATGTTAATTAGGATTAAAGGTTACCCATTTCCCTTTCTTGACTTAAGCCTAAATGTTAATNCATTATGGAAATTACAAATTTATCCTTTAATTAATAAAAGTGAGATTGGTTTCTATCAATTAACTCTCTTGTGTTTTACTCATCCAAATATGTTAATTAGGATTAAAGGTTACCCATTTCCCTTTCTTGACTTAAGCCTAAATGTTAATTAAGGCTAAATTTCCAAAATTACATCTTTTCCCCTGAGGCTCTAATACTTCATAATTCATCAAGTTTAATTCAAATGACTTTGAAATTTGCATCCCGCCTCACTCATGGGTCAATTAAAAGATCATAGGAGAAAATGTGTTTTTTCAAAATTTAATTTAATTTATATATTTATTTATATGTAAAAATAGGATTTTTCAAAGAAAATTCCATAACTTGACCAAGGCAAAGCCTAATCACTTGAAATTTTTATTGNACCTCACTCATGGGTCAATCAAGAGATCAAGGAGAAAATGTGTTTTTTCAAAATTTAATTCAATTCAAAGAAACTTCCATAACTTGACCAAGGCAAAGCCTAATCACTTGAAATTTTTACTGAATGTATACTTAAACTAGAGAAATACTTGGGCCAAATTTGATGATTTTTTTAGATTTAGTTGAATTATTAGAATTATTTCAAGTTCTAAGACATTTATTAATTATAAATTATTTTAAATGTGGAAAATTGAGTATCACATTTTTATTAAATATCTCTAAAGTTAAGAAACCCAAAGAAATAAATTTTGCATTTTTTTTTTTTTTGAATTGTTAGAATTATTTTAGTGAAAATCCATTTTTAGCCTTTACAAATTATTTTAAGCTTCAAAATTCAATATCTTCACTTAGAAAGTCGGGAAAAATATTCCAATTGTTCCTAAATACTTGGGAAATAATTTAGAATATTTTCATGAATTTTATTATCTTTTTGATTTTTATCTTTTTTTAATTATTTAAATATTAAAGAAAGGCTTAAAAAATGAATTTTTTAATTTAATCACAAATTTATTTTTAGAAAATTCATCTGATCACAAAAAACTCCAAAAACTAATTTTTATAATCTTTTAAGTTATATTTTAATTGTTAAAAAATCATTTTAGTGTTAAAAATGACATTTAACTTAGAAAATCAATTCGAGTTATCAAATGAGCTCCAAATATTTTGAAATTTTTATGGGGAGTTCTCTGAACTTCAAATTATAGTGGTGATTAAAAACCAAGTCATTTAGATGTTTTTGTTTCCTAAAATTAATTTGATTTGCATTATAGGGTTTGTGCAATTTAGGTACATTTTAATGACTTAGATCATGAAACATTTTCCAAAGGTTTCTCTGGCCATAATAAACCTTCCAAAGTCATCTTGAAATTCTCTAAGAAACATGCTAATTATTATGATTAATTTATGCAAAAAATTGATATAAACTTGAAAAATATGGATCTCTGTCTAGAGATCTCCTCTGACTTTGGAAAAATTAGAGAATGTTTCCAAAAACAAAGGCAACAATATGCCAAAATTTCAAGTTATGGTGAAATGTCTACATGCATGGAGAATCAAAAAACTCAAAATAGTGTTTAATTAAATAAAAATAAAATATGCATCACATAAACTTAAAATTATTTCCGCATTTTTCTTCTCTATTCGCAGAGCAAGAGGATATTTTTATTGTATTTTAATGATTTTTCTACACTAAGATATGCATTTTTAAAGATTAGAGATTTAAATAAATTAGAAAATACCCTATTTATCTATTTAAATGCGCGGTGATGACTAGATCCTAGGCGGCTCCGAAAACATGCGTGGCGAGCTCTAGTTTGACGCCGCCATTCACGTAGCCGCTGACTCGGCCTGCACTTTATGAACCAAAGCACTATTCGGCTTAATCTCGTCCATTGATGAGATAAACACGCGATCGGATGACTCCCTGTCATCGTCCCAAAATAGGCTAACCTGAGAATCGTCCACACTCAAACCTTAAGACCTCCCTCTAGACTTAACCAAATCTCAAGGGGTTTGGTCCTAGAGCTTCATCTACTTAAGACAAAACTATCTATATGGATTATATAGTCTAAAATACAGTAAATATGTATTGAGAGTAAAAATAGGCTCGGATTAAGGTTGGAGTTCAATACCTTTATCTAAGAGGGGAGGCCTCAATCAGATGGGCGTAGTAGCTTTGATTGGTCTCAACGAACCTCAAGATGAAACCTTGTGCCCTGGTAAATGGTCTAGGTATGAATTCAACCAAGGTCAATTTCAGGTGTTGGTCTAGAGCTAGGTTAGAGGCTATTTCAGAAGGTGCTTTTGTGGGGAATCAACTTCTTTCACTATGGGCAAGGTGTTGCATAGTTAATTAAAGTTTGATTCACTGTGGAGGTGTGGAGAGATCTATCCTAATTTTTGGTAAAAATTCAAGCTTAAAATTTAGCTTTCACAGTGAAGTTCAATGGGAGAAAATGGTTGGCTTGAACTGAGGAGGTCTTAGGGAGTCTCTGAGGGCAGTTTGGCAGAGTTTCCTTAAAACAATTTCAGCTCTCCGTCATTGTCCATGGAGGTGAGGCTTAAATAAAATTGGCTTAGGGTGGCTATCTTGGCCTCCATTTGGGTGTAATGTAAAGTTAAGGTGGAGGGTAGAGAAGCTCTAAGGGTTAATTAGGGTGAGCTGGCCTCTAGGTTTGAATTGGGTTTAAATTAATAGGGATGGCTCATGTTTTTGGTGTTTTCTAAGCACTAAGCTGGCTGTCAAGGCCAGGGTAGGAGTCCAGGAAGTTAGATGAGCCAGGGGGAGGCTTAATTATGATTTACCACCAAGGGTTAGTGATGATGAGTGAGATTTTGCAAGTTGGGTCCAAAAATGGATTTAAATCCTTTAATTTTAAGATCCATTTGTCCATAGGATGCTTTTATGGGTTTTTCATGGTTTAGCCTAGTCCCTAAGAGGAGTTTGGTGGCTGTGGAGTCATAAATTTGGTGGATTTAAGGTGGCTAGGCCCAATTTTGGAGCATGGGTCTAATATGGGTCCAAATGACCAAAGCTTAGGTTTGGGTTAGGCTAGCCATGAGTTTGAGCCTTAAAAATTGATCAAAATTTTGTAGATGATTGTAATGAAGATTTTTGCTGAAGTATTGAAGTAATATTGAGTTCAATTGGAAGCTCAATTTGAAGGATTTTGAGATTTTGGTCAATTTGGGCATGTTGGACTAGACTTGGGCTTAGGTTGAGCTATTCTTGGAATTTGGCTCAATTAAATGATCCAAGTGATTAAGGGAGATGCTATTAATATTTTTCATGAAGGAATGGAGAGGAAATTTTGGGGCTAAGGCAATCAATTTGGTGGAATTTTGAAACATGTCCAATTTAGGGAAAAATTGGGGATTTTTGGATTTGGATTGAAATTAAATGAAATTGAGACTTTACCAAGGCCAATTGAAGGTCATGTTTGAGTTTTAGGAGTGTTATGAAGAGTTTAGGATTTAAATTGAGTCCAATGGAGTAGGCCATGGGGTTCAATTTGGTGGAACCAAGTTATTGTCCAAAATTGGGGGTTTAACTTAGATCAAAATTGGGCTATAAACATGGGCCAATTGAGCTTGGATTTGATTTATATATGTAATATGGAAGGTGAATTTGAGTTTAGAAGTTAAATTGGGGAAAGTGGGACCAAATTGATGGACATTTGAGGCAAATTTAGGGAAATTGGGCCTTTAAAGGTAATTTGGGGGGTTTTGATCAAAATGATAAAATTGGTCAAATTGAGTCATGTGATAGTTGAGAAAAATGAAATTTGGAATATTTGGAAGGTTTTGTGAATTTTTTGGATTTTTTTGGAATTTTTGAAATTTTGGTCCAACAAGGGACATCTTGGTAATTTGGCAATTTTATTTGGTGATTTTGTGTAATTTAGATGTTTTCAAAAGATTTGAAATGAGGGTATTTTGGGTAAATTTGGGAATTTTGTCCAAATTTAGGGTTTCAAGGGTACTTAGGTAATTTGGGGGAGTTTCGGGGCAAAAAAGCCAAGCTGGGTATTTTTGTTAGAATTGTGGTGTCAACCACCATAAATGAGCTATGGACCAATGAAAAACCCATTTGGGTCCTCTATGTACTGGTCTTAGCTAAACACTTGCCTAGGGTCAGAGGGTTCAGGGGACCATCTACATGAGTCTCCCAAAGGGGGTTACGGGATCAAAGTTAAGAATTTTTTGTTTTAAATTTTGTGAGTGATTGTGAGTGAGGTGAGTGCAAGTAAGTGCCTTATCCCTAGACCAACACCTAGGGTCAACCTTAAGGTCAAGCAGTATTATAGGAACTCTCCTTGGGCTCCCCCATAATGACCGCACCTACTAAGTGCTAGAGGTTACGATCAATATGTGGAACTTCAAGTTGAGCAAAAAGGAGTGTAGAATTTCTAATGGTGAGGGTTCCTTTTCTAGTTTTCTAGGAATAGTTAATAAGAAAGTCCTATGGCTAGACCCTAGGCTACTAAAGAAAAAAAACTAGACCTAAACCAAAAGTGAGGTCAACATGGGGGTAGCTCTTCTTGAGTTACAATTTGTTTTCCTTTATCTGTCAGAGCTGTTCTCGGGGGTAATACTCTCCCACTTCTTAAGTTCACTTCTGTAATTTCATCTTTTTGAGATATCATTGCCGAATCTTTTGGTATTCCTTCTTTATCAGAAAGATCTAAGTTGATGGCAAGCAGTGCACCGTGGAGCTTAAGGATTGGTTCCTCACACCCGGCGCTGTTGTAAGCGGTATTGTCGATGTCTCCTTTGATCTTTTGAGCGAGTTCATCAAACTCAAGTATGATTTGAGGATCATTTCAGGAATCGAGATCGAACTTATATTTGTCATAATCAGTTACGTTATCAATAGAAATAGTTAGAACGTAGCCGAAATCATAATCATTATATTTATAAGACCCTGGAGAAGCAAAAAGAAAATCATACAATGTCAGAAGTTTGAGGATTTTATTCCTCGAATTTGAGACAAATAATCTAGCAGAGGCAGCCCCTATCCTACCCCCCGTGCTATCAGTCTTCATGGGGGTGTTCTTCTTCTTCTTCTTCTTTGACGATGACGGATCTTCAGGTAAAATCTTCATCTCGGGCTTGATTGGCTGAAGACGTTGAACGGAAGCTTGTCTTGATGTATTCTAGACCTGGTTCAAGACCCTCTTGAGCTTGTTTCAAGTCGTACTCCATCCATCTTTTCCAGTATATGGGTCAATCAAAGAGATTGGCTCGGCCGAAATCATATTTATGGAACCTTTTTCAGGTTCTTTTAAATATTCTTTCAGGATCATTATATTTCCTACTTTAAGGTTTCTCTTGAGCCAATCTTTGAAGACGAAACAATCTTCTATTGTGTGTAGAAATAATCTATGACATGAACAATAATTTGGTTGATCCTTCTTGTTGACCTCTTTGGGTTTCTTTGGATATGATAATATGAATTCAAGCTTTTTCATCAGGCTTCTGAACATTTGAGTACAACTTCATATTTGAAGGAATATACCACTTTTCTACGTTTTGCAATGGACATTTTCTTATTCTCTGTTCGGTATGATCCTTTTTGAGGTGGTTGCTGGCTAGACTGGCTATACTGTTGTGTCTATTGTTGAGCATGCTGTGATGATGACTGACAAAAATTTTCTGCATGTATCTTCATTATTTGTTTTCCTTTATCGACCGTTGTCACTATTTCAGACTTCTTTTCAAATACTCTGGTCATCTTGGACTTCTCAGACTTCTCATGAGAATTCATATGTTTGAATTCTTCTTGAAGGTTGTTGGCTTTACTGAGAAGCTTCTCAAAGGATTTAATGGTGAGTCCCTTGAGCATGAAAGCCACCGGCCCACGGATGCTTTTGAGTAAGATCTCAATCGTGTGATGTTCCTGTAGCTAAGGTTCACATTTCATTCTAAGGTTTCTCCACCTCAAAATATAGTTCACTAAAGTCTCATTGGGCTTTTGCTTCTCTACTACGAGATCTCCAATAGTCACATGATGTTGTGCTCTTGCAAATCTCTTCACGAACAATTGTTATAACTTGGCGAATGTCTTAACTGATATGTTGGGTAATTTAACATACAAATTAAAAGCAATCCCTGACAGGTTGCTGACAAGTTGTCAGAAGAGCAAAGCTTCATTACCTCCAATATTACCACAACTGGCTCAAAAATGTGCTATAAGTTGTTTGGGATTTTCGGTCCCATCGAATATCTTAAGGTTTGACGACACAAAACCCTTATGGTAGGGTACGACATCAAACTCCTCCAAGTAAGGTATACCCTTCAAAATCAATGCACGACCCTTAGATTGGGTTAAGGCCTCCCAAACTTGCTCGACCATTTGCTTAAATTCCTTATCTGGCATGACACTTGAAGGAGAATCTTTCTTTTGTTGCTCATCTCTATTTGCTGAGGCGACCTCTCTCCTTTCATCTGTGATGTGTATAATCTCTGGTTGATTGAATTTTGGAGAGGCTAACTGTGGTGGTTGAGACTGCCCTTGAACTGTGGCCATGGTGGTCATGGTAGCAGCCATTTTTTCCATTATTTTCTCCATTTGGCTGATTTGTTCATCCCTTAAGAAAACAACACTATGTAGCTCATCTATGACATTCTCTTTGACGATAGGTTGAGCGTCGTCTACAAATGAAGCAACTCTGGTCTCAATGACATGGATATCCATGAAATCTTCCTCGAGGTAATCATCAGAGTTAAAATTTTCATCATCATCATCAATGAAAACTCCATGTTCTCGTGCTGACTCGGAAATCTTGACCTTGAGCTTTTTGACCTTTTTTTCAATTATTGATTCTTGTAGCATCTTAAGATCTGAACGAATTTGCACGACATCCTCCATTTGTTTCTTCATCTTGTTAGCAATTGTTGCGACAATGTCGGATACTTCAGACCCTGGCTTCATTCCATGATCTTGCCCTGCGGGCTTCCTGGACTGTATCGATACGGTAGCATTGGGTATCCATACCCTTCTCTTTTACAATGATGTCTTAAGACGGAGTGTCTCTGGAGGACATCGGCATATCGAAGAGAAGTATGCTACCCATGGTGCATACCATATACGGTACTGGGTAACCTCTTCATCTTATCCTTTGAAATTTTAAGAACATCCTTGTGACTGGTAGTTGGTAGAATTTTTTGACCCAGATGCGACTTAAATGGTCAATAGCCCATGACTCTAGTGGCAGTAGAATCAGTGGTAACAATGATGGAATCAACTCTGCTCCCATGGAGAAACCAGACGGGAATACGAGCAGGTAAAGCTTCATTTGATTTCTGGGAGTGTCTGACAGATCTGACGTCCTTTAAAATTTCTTTCTTTATGTGAGGGGATACAGTACGTCCCACTCATTTGAGTAACTCACCAACTGAACAACCTTCTTTGGCAGCTAGTCTCTGGAAAATTGAAGGTGAAAAGAGCAGGCTTCTTCCTCTATCCACCATGTCCATGAGGTGTTGGTAAAGTAGCGGTGATCTTTCAGATACTTTCATACCCATTAGTATCCATTAAGGGATGGAATCTACTCCCTTGCAGAAGTGGATAGGTTTCCGGTATTCCTGACTCCTCCTGGTGAGGAACCTCATCAAGAGGTACTTTCTTGGAAATCCGGGCTTTAGTTGCCATTTGAACTTTCCTGTTGCGGTTTCTCTTTTGGGTTTGGGTTAGCTGTGCAGTCCTCAAACTCGACCCAAATTCAAACACTAACTGCAAGACAACCAATCCTTCAGTCAGGTTTTCAACAATCACAACTTCTTTTCCCTTAGTAGAAACAGGAACAGCTGGCTTGGTAGGTGTCGTGGTGGCAGTAGTCTTGATCTTCTTGTATGAAGGGAAATCCTGAGGGCAGCTCAAGTTAGACTCAACAGATGGCTCTTGAACCTCTGGAGTGGTGACTTTCATTATCATGAACGGGGCTTTTCGGAGAACGACCATGAGATCTTCAAATCTTACTTCGAACTTGATGGTGGGAGTGACATTACGGGCAGCGCAGCTCATTGGCAGATTGTAGGAAAAGGTGAGCGTTGGACATGCTATTGTAGCAGCTTCAAAAAGAGAAAGCTTTGGGATTAGCTATTTAGCCAATACCTTGTAATCTTAGTGCGAGCACTAAAAATTAATAAAGGTCGATCTGTGGACTGGGTAAGTCTTTATGTAATTTGGGGAGATTTTAAGATTTTAGTAAAATTAGTTCGAAAGTAGAAAGATTTAATTACTATAAGGAAAAATAAAGAGCACACACAACACAACACAATTTGATTTAATTTTCAAAATAGCAAATCAAACTCGAAAGGGAAAAAAGTGCAGTTTAGGACCCAGTGTGGGTCCAACTTAACAAAGCATAATGCCCAGTTGAAACTAGTCCACCAACACACCCATTGGGGGTCCGACCCCACACGAGGAGTAATAGTCCTTAATGAACTCCTGAACCTCTCCATTCAAAGGTGATTGAAGAGAAGGTCCTGAAGTCCAAAAGAGCTGACCATACTCATCTAAGAAAGAAATGGGTAAATCATGCTAACGAAAAAAAAGGTAATTTGGTCCAAGAGGGACATGGACACATTACCGATATATGAAGATAATATTTCCTGATTTAAATGGAGAGAGAAGCTTTTCCTCAATGGAGTCTTCAAGAGCTGTCAGCACTGTTTTTGGTTGTGGAGTTGCCCGTTGGAAGCCGTCGGCCGCCGGAATTGAAATCCTACGGAAAGGCGTTAAATATATATATATATATATATATATATATATATATATATATATATATATATATATATATATATATATANGCATATTTTTCATTGTTTAAATGAAAGAGCACTACCCTATATCTATCCTGAAAAATAAACATAAGACTTGAGGAGGAGAATTGATCAGAAAAACTAAAAAAATATGACATTTGTTTGGTCTGTGAAACCATTTTATTTGCTAACAAGTTTCTCTATTTAATATGAAGATTTAAATAGGGTTTATATTATGCTGGGTTTGGAAAAGCTTCCTATAAGGGAAAACCCCTTCAGCTAATTACTTCTTAGATAACTGAAGTCACCTAAGAAAACTTTTGATAAAAATGAGGAAATGTTATCTTCAAAGAAGTCAAAAGGATAGGACTTTTCAACGAGATCAGACAAAGAGGTGTGAAAGGGGAATGACTCAATTTGAAACATTTTGTTGTAGAGTCAAAGGGGGAAGAATTAAGGGATGTCATACATCCAGAAGAGAACCTCAGTGACTTCCCATGCAACCCTATGGTTTGGCTTCAGTTTAGAGGAGTGATTATTTAGATGTTTCATCCTACCAATTTTTTCAGTTAAGACTTACATTTGTGTGAAATGATCACACAACTAGCCTGGAAGATGTGAGGGTTTAGGTTATGACAAACGACGACCTCAGAATCCTAAGAATAGTTAGGGCTTATATTGTACAACAGAGCTATACAAAGGCCTAAAGATGAGTTGAGGATTTATGCTACACTATGCAGACAACCTCATAATCCTATGGCTTGTTTTTTAATTCTAAGAAAAGATGTGCTGTTGTAGATCTTGCTGTTGAAGATGGCCATGTTGCTCACAATGCTAACTCCAAGCTCCTTGTCGTAACAAATTTAAGTTTTCCAGTGTATCAAATTATAATGTCAAATCAAATTTCCCTATGGTTATGGTCCTTTAAATGTAATGGGGAATATTAAAGTTGATTAGAGCGACACCGGTTAGGATCCTATGGTTCCCACGTTCCAGTATCACTATTTTCTATTAGATTCACTTAGTCCAAATGAATTTACTAAACTCAACTTAATGAGTTCTGTACATTCATTTAGATTGTAGGAAGCCTCGTTAGTAACTGTAGATTACCTCTTCCGAGGGGTTCCCGATCATCCGATAGTGACGTCTTAATTTAGTTGCAATTGTTATTTTGTGATGTTTGTGATTAAATTTTTAGTTGTCTTATATTTTGAATATTATGGCGGTGAATTTTATTTTGGTTGATTTTAGTTTTGGTTTTTTTTTTGTGGCTATCCTAACAGTTTAGGTTTTCATGCAGAGTGACATCATTGTTTAATGCAGTTTTCTAAGCATAAAAATTAGTGTGGAGAGTAAAAGAGAAAACAATGCTGTAAACTGTAAAAGTGTACCTAGCGAGTCTTCTCCTTCCACTACTTGAAAGGCGAATACTTACAAGGAATGTATATAATATTGCAAGGAACTTAAATTACAAGAGTAGATGAAGGTTTAGCTACCAAGCCCAAAGCTATGATTTTGTTGGATCTTGGAAGATCCTAGTGGATAATTTTAGAACAAAATATGACAAATCCAATTTTCCCTTAAAAATTTCCAATAGATCACTTTGAAGATCTCTGCAAATATTCCGAGTTCATTTTGAACTTATCATATTGTTCCATTAATCTTTCGAGGCTAGAGTGTGACTACCCCGTTGCTCGGTTAAACTAGACAGTTTAATTGTCCCATCGATAGGATACTCAATTAGTGAATTAATGTTTCATTTAAAAGTTATGTGAGTGGGTGCCCGTAAGGCAAGTCTAGGTTTTTTAAAATTATTGTACCCACAATTAAGGTCAGGTTTGTAGTGTTTAAAGATGTTAATCACCAATTATTTTATCTTCTAAATCCGATCAATTGAGTTTAGACATTGAGCCTAGGTCACTACTAAGCCATTAACAATCATGATAGGTGAAATGGTGATTATCAAGATTTTGGTTTCAAGTGATATGTATCCTTATTGAATGATCAAATTATCCTCAACTTTGGGCTTAAGGCAAGTAAATTATCATCTTCCTAGCTTATGCCAATCACTTAAGAATAGTATGATCTTAATATATTTCCAAGTCGTGAAAATTAGGAGGATTAGGATTTTGTTGATGTTGTGCAAGGGTGGTGAGTGAGTTTCTACCTTTTAATCCCATTATATTTCAATCATTCAAACATGTTTATTAAGATCAAAATTACCCATTTTCCCTTGGTTAATCATAAATTTTGATTAAGACACCAAAGTCTGAAATTACCACTTTACCCTTTAGGCACTTCACCTAATAACTCTTTAAACACAACTCAAACGACTTTGAGAGTTTAGAGTGTCATATCCATGTGGTAACTATAATGTTTAGAGGAGAATATGTGGACCTTTGCAAATTTAATTTAATTTTTTATTTAAATTTAAAAAATAGGAATTTCAAAAGTTGATTTGTTTAACTTTCCAAAATGAAGTTTTTATTTATGAGAAAATGATTAAAGGATTTCTTAGGTCAAAGAAATACTTAGGCAGAATTTCATTGTCTTTTGAATTAATGTATTATAATTATTTTAATGGAAAAATAAGGAAAATTCATTTTTAAGCCTTTAAAAATTATTTTTAATTTATGGAAAATTAGGAAAAATATTTTAATGAGTCCCAAGTGATGAGAGAGCAATTAGGAACATTTTGAAATGTTTTGGTATTTCAGGATTTTTAATTATTTTAATTATTTAAAATCCAAGATAAGGATAAAAAATTAAGTATTTTACCAAAAATAACTTTTATTTTTCCTAAGTGCTTCTGATCATAAGGAACTTAGAAACCCACTTTTCATAATTTTCCTAAGTGTATTTAATTAATTATAATTATTTTTGTACAAAAATACAAGGTTCCTTAGAAAATCCTTTTGAATACTTGAATTCAATCAAATAATTTTCAAATCTAAGATAAAGCTCCTACCCAACGCTAACTTTTTCCTGCAACTTGCCAACAAGCCGCGAAGCTCGCAACATTGTTCCCACCATTTATTCGGAGCCGGATTTAAAGACCTCGAGGTTATCCTCGGGAAGGCTCCATTCATCGTGAGGAAAGTCACCACTCCAGAAATTCAGGAGTCATCTGCTGAATTTGACCTCAATTGTCTTCAGGACTTCCCTTCCTATAAGAAAGCCAAGACCACTACCGTCGTGGCACCCAACAAGCATGTTGTTCCCGCTACCAAGGGAAAAAAATAATGATTGTTGAGGATCCAACTGAAGGATTAGCTGCCCCACCTTCAGTGTTTGAAGTTGGATCATGTTCAAAGACTACACCGCTAACCCGAACTCAGAAAAGAAACAGCAAAAAAAGGGTTAAGAAAGCTGCTAAATCCTAGGTTCCTGAGAAACACCCGTCGAGGAAGAGCCTCACCAAGAGGAATTTGAATTACCAGAAATATATCCACTACTGCGAGGAAGCATATTTCATCCTCTAGTGGACATTGACGGACACGAGAGTGTCCAGAAGATTGTTGTTGCATTACCATCACTTCATGGACAAGATAGAGAGAAAAAGAAGTCTACCTCTGTCACTCGAGTCAGCTCAGTTTTTCAGAGACTACCTGTCAAAGAGGGTTGTTCAGTTTGTGAGTTACTCAAATGAGTGGGACATGCAATATCTCCTCGAATGAAGAGATTTTAAGGGACATCAGGTCCGCCAAACAAAAGTCAAATGAAAATCTACCCGCTTGCATTCCCGTCTGGTTCTGCCTGGGAAATAAGGTTGACACTGTCGTTGTTACTACAGATTCCACCATTACCAGGACCACAGGCCGTCGACTAGTAAAGTCAAGACTGGGTTTGAGAATCCTACCAAGCACACATCACAAAGATATTCCTAAAAAGGAAAAGATAAAGAGGTTACCAGATATTGTATCTAGTCTACACCATGGGGAGCATATTTCTCCTCGATATACCGATGTTTCTGCTAGGACACTCCGTCCTGAGACACCGTCGTTAAAGAGGAATGTATGGATACCAAAGGTTGCTGCACCGATTCAGTCCAGTGAACCCACATGGCAGGATCATGGAATGAAGCAAGGGTCTGAAATATCTGACATCATCGCAATGATTGCCAGCGAGATGGAAAAACAAGTAGAGGATGTCCAGCAGGGCCATATAGATCTTAAGGTGATTCAAGAATCGATGATCGAAGAAAAAGTTGAAAAGTTCAGAGTCGAGATTTCTAAGTTGGCTCGGGAACATGGAGTTTTCATCGATGATGATGATTATGAAAATTTTGATTATAACGATTACCTCGAAGAAGGTTTTATGGATGTCCATGTCATCAAAACCAGAGCCACTACATCTACGCGTGACGTTCAACCTTCTTTTGAAGAGAACATCGTAGATGAGCTGTGCAGGGCTATCCTCCTAAGGGATGGCAAGTCAGCCTATTTGAGAAAAGGATAGAAGAGATGGTCACCGCTATGACCGCTATGGCCACAATTCAAGGGCAATCACAAGTGCCGCAACTAGCATCTCTAGAGATTAACCAACCAGAAATCTTACATATTACAGGTGAAAGAAGGGAAGTTGCCTCAACAAACAGAGATAAGCAATCGAAGAAGGATTCTCCATCAAGCGCCATGTTAGAGAAGGAATTCAAACAGACGGTCGAGCAAGTTCGGGGTGCCTTAACCCAATCTAAGTGTGGTGCATTGATTCTAAAAGGTAGACCTTTTTCAAAAGAGTTTGATGTCGTACCTTTCCCTAAGGATTTAGTATTCCCAAACTTCAAGATATTTGATGAGACCGAAATCCTAGATAACACCTAGCACACTTCTGAGCCAGTTGTGGCAATATTAGAAATAACAAAGCTTTACTCTATCAACAGTTTGTCAGCAACCTGTCAGGAGTTGCTTTCGATTGGTATGTTGATTTGCCCAACAGATCGGTTAAGACATTCATCGAGTTGGAGCAATTATTTATAAAGAGATTGGCTGGAGTGCAACATCATGTTTCCATAAGAGAACTCATGATGGAGAAACAAAAGCCCAACGATAGTTTAGTAGACTACATTTTGAGGTGGAGATACCTTAGCATGAAGTGCGAACCTAAATTACAGGAACATCATGCGATTCATATCCTACTCAAAAGCATTCATGGACCAATAACTTTCTTACTCAAGGGACTCACCATCAAATCCTTTGAGAAGCTACTCAGCAAGGCTAGCAGTCTTCAAGAAGAAATCAAACATATGGATTCTCATGAGAAATCCAAAACAACCAGAGTATTTGAAAAGAAATCCGAAACAGTCGTAATTATTATTAAAGGAAAACAACTGATAATAATTTATGCAAAAACTCCTCATCAATCTTCATCACAGTAGGCTCCAAAACAGAATAACCAGTCTAACCAGCGACCGCCTTAGGAGGATCATCTCAGAATAAAAGAATATCTCTGGCAGAATGACAAAAAATGGTGTACTCTTTAAAAGATGAAGCTGTATCTAAAATATTCAGAAGTCTGATCAAGTAGCCCGAGTTCAAACTACTAGACCCAAAGAAACCCGAAGAGCTTGATAAGAAGGATCAACCAAATTATTGCCCATATCACGAATTATTGGGACTTACAATAGAAGAATTTTTCATCTTTAAGGATTGGTTCAAGCAAATTCTCAAAGAACGAAATATAACAATCCCAAAAAAGTATTTAAAAGAACCTGAAAAAGGTTCCATAAATATTATTTCGGCCGAGCCAATCTCTCTAATTGATCCGTACACTGGAGAAGATGGATGAAGTACAACTTGGAACAAGCTTAAGGGGGTCCTAAACCAAATATAAAATTCATCAACACAATCTTCCGCACATGCCGAAAAAGATGGATGGGATACAATTTGGAGCAAATCATTCAAGAAGATGTTAAATCAAATCCAGAACGCTTCAAATCAAACTACCGCTCAGAGTCTTCAGCCCGCCAAACCCTAGATGAAGATTTCATCGCAAGAGCCATCATTTTTAAAGAAAAAGAGGAAAAAGAATGCCATCGTGAAGATTGATAGCACGAAGGGTAGGATAGGGGTTGCCTTTGCTAAATTGGTTGTCTCGGATTCAGAGAAGAAAATCCTCAAACCCTTGACTTTGTATGATTATCTTTTTGGCCCTCTGGGGTCCTTAGAATATAATGATCAATATTTTGGCTACATTTTAACTATTTCTAGTGATGACATAATCAATTATGACCAATCTAACTTCAATCTCAATTCCCAAAATGATCCTCAAATCGTACTTGAGTCTGGTGAACTCATTAACAAACCCGAAGAAGAAATTAACGATAACAACTACGATAGCACCGGGAGTGAGGAGCCAATCCTCAAGCACCATGGTACACCACTCGCCCTCAACTTAGATCTTGCTGACAAAGTAGAAATACCAGAAGATTCAACAATGATACCTCAAGAAGAAGAAATTACGGAAATAAACTTAAGAAGTGGGAAAGTATTGCCCCCAAGGATAGCTCCTACAGATAAAGGAAAACAAATAGTAACTCAAGAGGAATTACCTCCACCTCCGTCAATGGAAGAACCACACAACCAAGAGAAAGTTGGAGGGTCATACCAATTAGATTACAACGTGTTAGCTCATCTTAGGAAGTTGCCGGCCCGACTAAGCATTTATGACGCTCTGATCCTATCAAAGGAGATGAGAGAGTCTCTGGTTATAGCATTGCTCGACCTAAAGATTTACTTAGCTCAGTTGGCAAGCACATCCTAAGATGAAGTTTGCTCATTAAAAGAACAGTTAGGGGTAACCATCACAGATGAAGATTTGTTGCTTGGTACCACCGACCACAATCGACCACTCTACATCTCCGTCAACATTGGTAGATTCGTATTATCCAAAGTGTAATTTAATACTAGAGAAGCTCCCCATATAAGTTTCAAGTCAATTGGAGTTAATTTGACAGCTCACATGGATTAATTAAGTGAAATTGCATTTTTAGAACTAAAATAATTATAATAATTAAAATAGAACTCAAGAAATTATCAAATTTGTTTTGGGAGCTCCTTATGACCAGAGGAATCTTAGAAAAACAAAATTGGAATTAAAATAAATACTTCATTTTTAAGCTATTTTTTAGCCTTTAAATAATTAAAAACGAATTAAAAATCATAAAAATTGTAAAATTGTGAAAACATACTAAAAGACACATTGGACTTGCTGATCATCTAGGACCACCTAAAATAATTTCCTAATTTTTTAAGTTAAGATATCAATTTTTAAAGGCTCAAAAATAAATTTTCCCTAATTTTTCACTAAAATAATTCTAATAATTAAAATAAATCACAAAAATATGAAACTTACTTCTTTGGATTCCTTGAACTCAAAGAGATTTAATAATAAAATAAAATTCAATTTTCCACTTATATATTATTTAATATTTGATTAATTCTCAAAATAAACAATAACTCTAATAATTAAATTAAATCTCTAAAAATAATGAAAATTGGTCCAAGTGGTCCTCTGACCTAGGTGAATCTCCACTAATTTTCTTGAGGATAGAAGTTTTATTTTGATTGAGTTAATAAATTTTCATTGAAAATCCTTATTTTTGCATTAAAAATAATTGTAAAATTAAATAAATTTAAAAAAACCTCATTTTCTCCTTTGATATTTTAATTAACCCAAGAGTTAGGTAATATAAAATTTTCAAGTCATTTAAGTCTAATTTAATAAATTATAAGAAGTTAAGGCCTTAAGGGCAAAAGAGTAATTTTGAAATTTATGGCTTAATCAATATTTAGGCTTAACCAAAGGGCTAAATGGGCAATAAATAATCTTAATTGATATGTTTTGAGGACTAAAATATGGAAGGGATAAACATTAGTAACTAATCTCGCTCATGTCTTATAAAGGATAAATGTGTAATTCTTTCAAAATTAATGAATTTTAGAAGAACATTTAAATAAGGAGATATTAAGGTAAGGGTTTGATTTTGGAAGATAATAACTCACTGATTTTAAACCCCAACTAATGATTTTGAGATAATTTATAATTCATGACAAGGATTAAGAATATAAATATTAAAAAACCCTTTTTCTTTAAAATTGTAAATCTACCCCTTAAATCTTAAGGGTTAGTACTGAATTAGACTTAATCAAAATTTTATCTAACAAGGTTCAAAAAATAATTTATAACTAATTTAAAAGCCTTCAAAACATGATAAGCCCATTCTTTAAAATCAAATTATTTACTTAAGTCAAGTTGCCCCAGGGGCTTCCACCTTCATAAGTGAGATATAAAGTGTAATTACCCTACTTAAGAGATAATCAAAACATCATAATTCATTGAGAATAAGGTTATGAAGTGGGTAAACTATATAACAAACACAATAAGACCAAAATGAACTCAAGATAATTCCAGAGAATGAAATGTCTAGGGTATACCCGAGACTTCTTCATAACCCTTCAGAAATCTTGAAGGATATGTGGACTTATTATAATTTGTTTAATGGAATCATCCTCAAAATTTGGAACCACTAAGATATGACATAGGATCTGGTAGAGACACCACATAATTGTATTTTCTACTTTCTTTATAAGCATGTTTTAATTCCTGTAAAATTATATATATATATATATAT
>JXCR01139318.1:59650-74193 GCA_002079205.1 Phalaenopsis hybrid cultivar
TATATATATATATATATATATATATATATATATATGTCTTACAAGTACTAAACTTTCAGGTGGATGAACGAGAAGACTCGACAGGTACACTTATAGTTTATAGTACTTTCTTTTCCAATATTTTCCTTACTGCACTTTTTACTTATGAACTTGCATGTTAACAACGATGTCACCCTGCATAAAAACCAAAACTGCTAAGATAGTCGTAAAACCAAAACCAAAACTAAAAATCAATCAAGATAACATTCACCGCTATAACATTCAAAAATATAAAATAACTCAAAATTTAATCACAAACAGCATAAAACAACAATCACAACTAAATTAAGATGTCTCTATCGGATGATCAAGAATCCCTCGGAGGAGGTAACCTACAGTTGATAACGAGACTTCCCACGGTCTAAATGAAAGTATGGAACTCATTGAGTTGAGTTTAGTTAATTCATTTGGACAAAGTGAATTTGAAAGAAAATAGTGGTGTCAGAACGAGGGAACTGTAGGATCTTAATCGGAGTCACTCTAATCAACTTTAATATCCTTCATAAAATTTAAATAACTATAATCATAGGGACATTTGATTTGACATCATGACTTGACACATTGAAAAACTTAAACTAGCCATGACGATGAGGTTGGAGCTAGCGTTGTGGGCAGCACGACCATTTCAACAGCAGAACATGTCCTCATCAGCTAAACCACTCCTTAGAATTAAACAACAAGCCATAGGATTTTGAGGTTATTTTCTTATGCAACATAAATCCTCAATTTATCTTTAGGCCTTTTTATGGTTCTGATATATAGTATAAGCCCTAACTCGCTTTAGAATTTCGAGGTTGTCGTTTGCCACGACCTAAATGCTCACATCTTCTATGCTATTTGTGTGATCTTTTTGTACGAATATAAGCCCTAACCAATAAAATTGACAGGATGAAACATTTAAATATTTCTCTCCAAAACTGAAACCAAATATTAGGATAGCTTGGGAAGTCACCGTGATTCTTCTCTGAATTTATGACATCCCTTAGTCGCTCTTCCTTTGGATTCCATAACCAAATTTGAGTCATTCCCCTTTCACACCTTTTTATCTGATCTCATTGAAAAGTTCTATTTCTTTGAACCCCTTGAAGATAAGATTCCCTGATTTTTATCTAGAGTTTTGTTAGGTAACTTCGGTCATTTAAGATGGAATTAACTATAGGGGCTTGCCCTTATAGGAAGTATTTCTGAACCCAGCTTAATATAAACCCTATTTAATTTCTCAGCTTATAATAAAATGGTTTTGTAGACCAAACGGATGCCATATATTTCCTAGTTTGTTTGATCGAGTCACATCCTCAAGTCTTGTGTATATCTTTCAGGATAGATGCATGACTTGAGGTGCGGTTCTCTTTCATCTAAACTTTGAAAGATATGAGATCAATTTGATTTCATATTTTCCTAAACTTAAATATATATCTAAATTAAATGTCCCTCTGAAGTAGGCGACGGGATTCCGATTCCGGAGACCGACAGCTTCCATAGGATGACCCCCGTAAAATTGTGCCAAAAACTATATTTAAGCTTTATCCCTTAAACAGAAAGGAAAAATCTTAAGTCTAACAGCATCGTTAGAGACACTATTATACTAAAATGTGGCATAATGTTCTAAAAAACTTGCAAGATGTAATTTAGGATCTTCACATGTTGTGCCCAAACTCATTATTTTGTACCATCTGAATAGTTGCAAGTTTTAATTTGAATGTGTTGCCTTCCAAGGTAGGAGTTTGTATACTACGATGAATTTCATCTACCGTAGGGTCAGCATAATCTCTTAATGGTTTTTTTACATTCTCATCAATTTGATTTTCTAAATTATTGGTAATATATTTGTTATCTCTTGGAAATTGTGATGGTTTTTTTTTTATGATTTTTTTAATAGTTTGTTCTAACTTAGAATCGTAAGGCACTAATCTTTCAGATGTTGTACTAAGCATACACTATTATAGATAAATAAAAAAACACACACAACAAATATGTATTTTTATTTATTTTTAAATTCACACACACAAGCATGTATTTAAACGACACTACAGTTTTCCTATAATAATTCTACAATTAAAATAAACATTTTCTTAAGTAAAAATATTTTATTGATATCTCCGGCAACGACGCAAAAAATTTGACCCAAACAACAATTACGTAGTAATTTTAGTTCAAAAATATGGCCAAAAGCTTGATCCAATTTATATTTTAGCGGCTAGTGTGCAAAATTAAATATTATATTAAGTTGATAAATTGCTTTAAACACTATGAATGCCACCCAAGTATATGTATTTTTTCAAGTAAAAGAGGGCTCTAATGAAGTCCTAAGTATCGATCCCAAAAGGATAAACAAAACTCTTATATGATAACTTTAGTAATATCTCCTTTAAGCTATAGTTAACTTATATAGGAAATGATAAAAAGTTATTTTCTATTACCTAATTATATATAATTAAAAGGAATGCTAAGTATGCTAGGAAAATGTAGAATGTAAATGTAAGATAACGTAAAAAGGATAAAATGCAAGGTTACTGCTAAGCAATTATAAACTAACAATGTATAAAAGTGTTCAAATTTGTATAAAACATCCTTCCCCTCTTAATGGGTTTTTAATAAGTGTAGAAATTAAATAATTTTAAATATAACTAATGAATTATGACAAATAGGACCATATCTAATTTTTACGATTTGTCGAGTGCATAAAGAACATTGGCTAAATCAGAGTTTAGTCCCTAAACCCATGGTTATACTGGGAATCTACTAGCTCTCACTCTAGAGTACCCACTTACCCTTCACCTGAACGCTAACATCTTGCTTTAGTTCCAAACATCTGGATCAAATTTTGGATTTTGGTCTGCCACACTAAAACCTCCAATTCTACTCCCATCAAAACTTTATTCCCTATTTATTTGCACTTAATTTTGTGTACTACATTCTCATCCATGAAATTAATGTTATTATAACTTTGTTGTGGAAGCATAGTCCTTGTCGGGTCACTATGTTTCATAATAGATTTTAATAAATTAATTAGTTAGATCGATAAGTAAATTAAGCATAGAGTTTAAAAAATCACACTTTATGGAATTGAATGAACTTCTGCTAAATTTCATTCCAACAAATAATTATTCCTCATTGCAGGGAGAGAGAAAAATGAAATTACTCAGATCTCATGGGGAAGAAATAACAACACATAGATTTATAGATAAATATTAATTTACAAAAACAAGACTAAATAAAATAAACAAAGTATACAACTTATCTTAAACTCCTTCCTAAGAAATCCTTCTAGTTCCTTTTAGTAACTAGCTCTCCTTACAGTTCCACTTCAATCTCACTTAGAACTATATTGAAGCAGATTTCTCTCACTTCTCCTCTTCTCCTCCAAATCTATGCAAGCCTCCAAGACTTTGTCCTCTCCAAGGAGACTCCCCTTCTCTTTAAAATAACTCTCTTTTCTTTCTAAAAGAATTCCCCTTAGAATCTCTAGAAGTCTCTTTAAATAGAGCTCTTAAAATCCCTAAGAATTTCTTCAAGAACCTCTTCAAAATTCAACCACTTTCATTAAATCTTGTAGATAACTGCCTCTGGAGCCTAGGTGTCAGGGTCTCTGGTGGCTAACGCCTTAGCGCCAAATCAACATTGGCTTATTTTTTCTTCTTTTAACTCCAACTTGCTCTATTTTTGTTCCATTTACTCCATTTGCTCCATTTAGTGTACCTGCAACAAAAAATATCAAAAAAGCTTTCATCAAATCACAATATCATTAAAAATAGGTATTAAATGTGCAAATAAAAGTAAGATATTTTAGGCATGTCATTAACCCAAGTCAACTATTCCTCAGATCAATCAAATTTAACTCAAATCCACCCGATTTGAGACTCAACTTTAAGCTAAGCTTGAGTCTCAAACCAAGCCTAACTAATGATTGATTTAAGCCTAACCCAAGTTATACTTAAAAGAAAACTCAAGTCTAAATTAAATTATATTTCATCCAAGTCTAATTTAATTTAAACTTGATTTGATCCATGGGTTTTAATTTGGATCAGCTCAGAGTAACGTGGTATGGTCCTAAGTTAATTTGAATTGATTTATCATGGCTTCCCTCAAGCAAATCTAAACCAAGTAAGAGTAGTTTGATCCCCAATCAAATTAAGTCAACCTGGGTTAATCATATTTAACTTTTGTTGGCTTACACAAGTTTGAAGGTAATCTGAGGGAAAAACAACCTAACTAAGATTAACTCGAATTACTAGAAGATCTGTTCAACCTAGCTTGAACCAATCTAAAATTAACTTAGACCCGGGTGACTGAAGGTTAAGGAGTATTTGACTTCTCATTTGAGAAAAAAAAGCACACTTAGCCATAGTTAGGGACTATTTGGGCCAAAGTACACACCAACCTATACAAGACGAAATAAAATTAACCCTAAAAGTCACAAAAACTCAAACTTGAACCCAAAAATGCAACCTATTTTGAGAAGGTAGTTAGGATGAGGCAACCCATGACTGGTAACATTATATTTTTTAGTCACTTGTGACTAACCAAACCTTGAACCATATGACCCCAGGACGACAAACTATGGGATCTTGATTAGGTCATCCCAAATAACAAAAATAAAACACAAATCGACAGAAAAAAAAAATCAACTAAGAATTCTTAAGCAACCTAAAATTTTGCACCCCTAAAATCCAAAAAAAGACATTAAAACTTTGATGAAACTCTAATGAACAAAGATCACCGAACACAACTTGAACTTTAGCTACCCAGGTCTACGACGATCTCTTGGGCGACTCAACTTATGGTTATTAACAGGAATCTTTCGGTCAGAGTAAACTTGACCACCTCCCAGACTAAGTAGATTAGGGAACTCGACAACATCAGGAGGGCGGAAAGCCATAGGCATCTTGACTGGTTGTCCTAAATAAAAACAACAAACAAACAATTAAATCAAAACAGATTTTATGCTAACTCCGTTTTGTGGGGCTGCTAACGACAAAAGGTTGACTTTACCATAGATTTATATTGCATGTTATTAGGATGTGCTAATTCTGATTAGCAGAGACATATATTCAAAACCTGTAGCAAAAGGTTGAATCCAACTAAACCATTGACGAAAAAACAAAACTCTAGAATGGGTAGGAATCTTTAAGAATCCACTGCCCTTAGGATAGGACTTCGAAATTCTTTTCTTTAATGACAACAATTGAACTTTTTTAAGACGAGTAACAACCTTAATCATAAGTTTTTTTAAGCATCCCCTAGTTGCTCAAGATGTGATTAATTATAGGGGATGGGAAGAAGTGAACAACCCCAAAACATGTACAACAACCACAATCTCTGGTTGTGGGTTTGCTTTTGTCGGGTTTTCTTCATAAATATGCCCCCGAAGTGTCTTAAGCTGATCTTAACTTGGACATATACTTTGGAGCTATCTATGTGAAGTCTACACCACAAAAACTTCCCCACATATTTCTTTTGTTTGTCCTCGTCTTCCATCATCCTCACGATCAGAGAGAGTTATTCATAGAGAAAGGGTTTTATGATGGAGGACAAACTGGCAACTTCATAACAACAACACGATGACGGTGGTGCAGCGGAGGCACAAGGCTCAAGGAACGGGGCCCATTTGTAAGAATGCTATAAACTTTCACTAGTAAAAAAAAAAAAATTGGCAGTACTTATTTAAAGACACTTTTAAAAAATGTTATTAAGAATATTAAAAAATGCATATAATTATATAAACCATCACTAAAAGCCTTTGAAACGCTAGCAATTGCAACGATACAAAATTCGCTGCAATAAGAATAGCAAGGATTTTTACCAGTGTGATTGTCTTTATAAAATGCTGTGAAAGTTCTTTTTCATTAGTGTTTGCTTTGAAGTAATGTATCAGAGTCTTAGTATATTTATTTTATAAATCCTATATCTGTAAATTAAAATTTTATTATAAATATCCAAGAGAAAAGTTACATCTGGTATCATTTACAAGTGAAATGGCCTGCCATTTGTCCGGTCAACTGATAAGCAATAGCAATGTCTAAGTGGAAAGCATTACAATCAAATGCCCTTAGAAGGTGAAATTGCCTTTTTTGTACTCGCTATATTTTATTTATCTTTTATTCAAATGTGCCAAAAAATCACGCTGAAGTCAATAATTTTTGGGTAATGTTGAACTATTAATTAAAATGGCTGCAATTTCCGTCGCTGTATTCTCTTTATGCCTTCGCAACTACAAGATCTATGCGAGCAAGAACTGATGATGGGAAAATCTATACTGTACTATTCAAGCGCAATGTTAATATAAACTTGCTTATGTTTATAATAATAAGAGAATAAAGAATAGTTTGAATGAGCCTCACTTTGGCGTACTTGTCCAACTAGTAATTAGTTGAATTTTCCAGACAATACGTCAAAATTAAATATAATAGGATGGTTTGCGAAGATGCTGATTCTGCCAAATTGTGCGAATATTTTTGTCCAAAATATCTTCTGCTAGATTTGATTCGTATGAACTTTAGAATTTGTTTATTGAAAAAGAAATATGCTGTTGTCTCTCATCTATATGCTTAAGCATTTGCTAAAAATGGCATCTACCAAAAATTAAAATTCCCGCCCCACTTCACCCTTTCCATGACGAGAAAATTTTACATCCGGACGCCTGATGTCCGGACAACGGCCCGGATGCAGCGAGGAGGGCGGATGTCCGATTCATCCCCTCCACTGCATCCGGGCTGTTGTCCGGACATCCAGATGTAAAATTTTCTCATCCTAAATCATCCTTCTGTATAAGTGTGTGTGCTTCTGCACTTGTGAGCATTTGCTAATTTTTCTTGCTCATCAAGCCTGCTTTTGCGTGCAGCACATCTTATGTTGTTCTAGCAAGGATGTCAGCCTATATTTATGAACCATAAATCTATGATGGGAAGCAAATCCACCTAACCATCGTTCTTTTATCGAGTTTATCAAAGTTTATTGAATGATACATGTGAATTTAATTGTATAGTTTTCTTGAATGACAAAACTTAGCATAGCTCGCTCCTTAGTAATTTCACTCAAGTAATCACTCATTAAATGTTTAGTTGATATGAAATTAAATGCAAGATAGATATTTATTAGGCCTACTACTAGAAAGCTACAAATTATATCTTTCAAATCCTTCCAATAGAATCCGAGAAAAATGACATATTGAATAAATATCATTATATTTGGGCTTTATAGTAACATAATTAGAATACTTAGCATCGTCGCTACTATTTGGTAGACCATAAAAATCATTTATCAATATTCAATTAAAATGTACAACTTATGTTCGAATAAATACAATGTCAACCATATATTCTTTAAAATTAGCATTAAAATTTAAGATGATTTCAGTTAGTTTGTATCTAGTTATTGGGAAAACATCTTCAAAGGTCTCAATCTTATCATAGTATGAATCTACCCTATATGCTAATGAAAGCCTCCCTTAACAATAGACGGCCTCAAGACAACGAAGTTTATCTATTTATTGATGCTATTTGAAAAATTGGAATTTTAGATGGTATAAGTTATGCAAAAAGTTTTAGAAGATGCTTATAGTAATGTCAAATTTCATGTCCTTTTCCTCTTATAAATAGCCAAAACGAAAAACCCAAGCAACTAAAAATTTTTCTTCGACTAAATATCTATATCTTATTTTATTACCTTTTATTATAGTGATCCATTAATTTCTCCATCTTCCGTGATTTCATATGGTGGATTAGCGGTAAGAGCCAACTTGCGTAATTTTGTCCAATAGCATCACTTGCAACATAAAGAATGTAATATTTATTAGGCCTACTGCTGTCTCACAAATAAGGCTTGATTTAGCATCCTTAGATTTGACTTAGTTCACCACAAAATATTCTTTTTGAGAGAGACACTATCATTTTATTAATACTTAAGAGTAGTATTATTGTCCAATCCCTCATAGATGTATTTTTTTTCTTGATTTGTTGGGTATCCACCATAGATTTTATGAGATTTTCATCTAAGTGATCAGACGCGCCATTTCAAGAATAGCATACTACCCTGAAAGATATAAATATTACAATATAATGGATCTAATCACTCAAATGAAAAAAATCTTTAAGAATTATGAGACAATGGAACCCACGGTTTTTCACGACCTTACATGGGTAATATAGGGCGATGAGAAAACCTCGTAGTTAATTACATCCAAGTGTTATAGCATCTAAGAATGCTCAATTAAAGTATTGGATTATATCATGCACAATTATTCATTAACTTCCTGTGAGATTTGTGTTAAGAATTTTAGATTGATGAACTCAAGGTTTAAAAGATTTTAGTAGATTCAAGAGGGACTTGCAGTTCAGTGATAATGTGTCAGTAAAAGGCTCAATAAGAGAGTCAGGCAACTTTAGGAAGAAGGCTTATCTTGGGGATTCGAAATTTAAGAGTTCCTGGGAAGGGGTTTATTTATAATTTTAAAAATTTTGATTTAAATTAAATAATTTGATTTGATTTGTCAATTTGGTCGATCTTTGGTGAAAAAGAGTTTAACATGGTTAATTTACTTTAGTTGTAAGCTTGAGTTAGTTGGTTTTAATTTCGTTTGAAGGTTTTTTTTTTAGTTAATTCACTTTCATAGATTTAGGTTTGTTTTTAAGTTTTGAAAGTGATGGCCGCCTCGAGTCGATCGCCTTTGGTTGAATGGGGTTTCGCCATCGTTTTTTATTTCATTATGTCATCATCTTAGAGTCTCAAGATTCTTTTTAGTTTGATTGGTTGGTTGTTATTTTTATTTTAGACAACCTGATTATGATGCCTATGTCTTTCCATCATCCCAGGGTTATCAGGTTCCCTGATCTACTTAGTCAGAGAGGTGGTCAAACCTGCTCAGATCGGAAGATTCCTGTCAGCAGTAATGGGTTGCGTCGTCCAAGAGAGTTTTGTAAACCTAAGTATCAGGGGTTCAAGTTGCATTTGGTGATCATTATTCATTAGGGTTTCATTTAAGTTTTAATGTCTTTTTCAAATTTTTGGCGTTAAAAATTATAGGTTGCTTAAGACTTATAAGCCAATTAATTATTTTTTTTATTTTGTCATTTTGTGTTTTATTTTTGCTGTTTGGCATAACCCGGTCAAGTTCCCATAGTCACTTGATCTCCGAGTCATTCGGAGTTGCCAATTGATTATTCACAAGTGATTGGAAGATATTTTATTAGAAACCATGAGTTACCTCCTCCAAAATACCTTCTCAAATAGGTTGCACTTTTGGGCCTAGGTTTAAGTTTTAGTGCCTTTTAGGTTGAATTTTATGTCATTTCTTTTAGGTTGGTTTGTATCTTGGACCAAATTATCCCCTACTAAGGCTAAGTATGTTTTTGTTCTCGTATGAGAAGTCAAACCCTCCTTAACCTCCAGTCACTTAGATCTAGGTTAATTTAAGATTAGTTCAAGTTGGGTTGAACTGATTTAAGATGAGTCTTTGGATAATCGAAGTTAACCTGAATTAGGTTGGTTGTCCCTCAGATTATCTTTAAACTTGCCTAAATTAACCAAAGTTTAATAGGGTTAACCAAAATTAACTTAGTTTGATCTGGGTCAAACTTGTTTTACTTGGTTTAGATTAACTTAAGGTAAGCCAAGTTAAAATAAGTCGAGTTAACTTGGAAGCAAACCACATTGAGTTATGTTGATCCAAGTATGAACTCCCTAGGTTAGATCAAGTTTTACCTTAAATTAGACTTGGGTAAATTCCAAGTCATTTTAAACTTGATTGGTCTTTTTAAGTTTAAGTTGGGCTAGACATAAATCAAACCTTGATTAAATTGGGTTTGAGACTTAAGTTAAGATTGTAGTTGAATCTCAATTTGGGCTAATTAGAGTTTTTTCTAATTATCTCGAGCAAAAGTTGAGTTTGGGTTAAACCAAGTTATGTATGGTTATCTCAACAGGTTGGGTTTATTTTGGGTTAGCCTGAGTTAGGCATAGTTGACCCAGAGATTGGGTTGATTCGATTTAAGTTTGGTTGGTCTGATGATTTAAATGACTTAAATCGAGTTAGGTCAGTTTGACCAGGTGTTTCAGTTGGATTGGGTTAGCCCGAGTTAGGTCGGGTCCACCCTGTTGTTTTAATTGAAATGGGTTCACCTAAGTTTTGTCGGGTTTACCCGGTGGTTCAACTAAATTGGGTTAACCCGAGTTTGGTGATGCATAAAAAATATATGCATTTTTAGACCTATATTTTATACTCATTTTTTGTGATATTACACTTTAAAGAAATTTATTTTTCATGTTATATTCAGGTTGATGATTTGTAGCACTTGGAGGCAGAAAGAAAGCAAAAAGAATGGAATTTGGAGTCAAAATAGTGTTTTGGAGTCAAAATAACATGCAAGCCAATGGTGACATTTGATAGAGAGCACAAATTTAACTCAGGCCACGGGCACCGACGGAGCCATCATGGGTACCGACCATGCTGAAGTCGGTTCAAGGCAAAAATCTAGAAGGTTCGACGAATTTGGGCACTTTTTGAAGCGTTATTTGATACACCTCTTGGAAAACCGCATTATGCTCAATTTAGAGTGAAAATTAATAAGAAAAAGGAGTATGCTAGTGAGTCATTGAGTTTCCTTTAGTGTTCCGTTGTGTGTATTGTGTAGTGTGGTGAGTCTAAGTATGGTTTGTCCTAAGAGTTGTTGGAGAGGGAGAAAAGTGAGAGATTTCTTCTTCCTTACATCTTCAAAGAGAGAATCAAGAGTCTTGTAAAGAGAGAAAGAGTCTAAGAGGAGCTACAAGGATTTGTTTTGAGAAGACATTAAAGAAAAGTGATATTTGTTTATTATTGTTGTATAAACTTTCTTTTATTTATAAAATTTGTATTTTGTCATATCTTTCTCATGAGGTCTGAATAGTTTTTATTGTCTTTCTACATATTCTGAGATATGGTAAAATGAAGAGATAATTTGGATGTGTCAATTTTAAAATCTAAAATAAATTGTGATAATTTTTTCACTCCATTCTTAATTTACTTTTTGATTTGTCCAATTGAAATATTAATATCTGTAGTGAAGCATACTATCCGGGAAATGGAGTATGAGTTTCATAATAAAGTGAGAGTCACATTTGATTCCATGAAAGAGTATTTCGTTCATGGAATTGTGTGCAAATAAATAGGGAAATATATATTACTGGGTGAAGAATTAGATATTTTAGGGTGACAAACAAAAATTCGTAATTTGGTCTTAGTGTTTAAGAACTAAAGCGAGAGTTAGCCTCTAGGGGAAGGGAAGTGGGAGCTCTGGAGTGAGAGTCAGTATCCTCCCAGCCTAACCATAGATTGAGAGACTAAACCTAAGATTACCCAACAATTCACCATAGCACTTGACTAAGGGTGGAGAATTAAAATTGCTCCTATTTGACACAAGACAAAATTAAACCATTTAACTCTTTTATTTAACCAAATACTCATTGTAGTGGGAAAGATGTTTTCTCATATTTGATAACTTCATCATAAAAATATAGTTTGATAGTTGTTGCTTAGCTTTGATTTACAGTTTCACTTGTAGTTGGTAATTTAGTTATGTTAGCATCCTCATCATTTGAAATTTAGTGTAGTAGATTTTATATATCATTATGAATTTCCTGATTTAAATTTTCTTTATAAATTTACACCTTCCTCGTAAGATCGATATTTGGGGCTTAATCAGAAAGTTTTGTTTTACTTGATAACGATATGTATACTTGCATGAAATCCTAACATAAATTGCTTCAATCTCTTATTCAAAAATAACGAATCAAGTTTTTGACCTCGTTGCAAAGTGGAATCAACTTTATTAAATTTACACATCCATAATTTCAAGATTGCGGAAGGTAACAGTAAATTAAAAAGATTTGGTAATTTTGATAAATTAAGAAATTTAGCGATAAAGTAAATAAAATATAATACAAAAAGAAAAAAAATTAAAAAATAAAAAATCATCAAAAATATTTTTTTTTGAAATTTAAGAGTACTTTTAAGAATTTTTTTTCTTGGTCATTATATTTGCTTATGTAAAGTATTGGCTCTAAAGGTTTACTACCTTACGATTCAGAATTAGAACGTACTATGAAAAAAGTTTGAAAATAATAAAAAGAAATTTAAACGAAATGACGAATGACTTAGATAATCAAATAAATGAAAATCAACAAAGACCTTTAAAAGATTATGATAATCTTACAGCAGATGAACTTCACTTGACTATTCAAAATCCTGATATTCCTGCTAATTCATTTAAGCTTAAACCTGTTATTATCCAAATGGTACAACATAATCAGTTTGGAGGAACACTTACTGAAGATCCTAACTTACATCTTGTTAGTTTTCTAGAAATATGAGCTACTTTTAAATATGATGGAGTGTCTAATGATGTTGTCAGACTTTCACTTTTTCCATTTTCATTAAGGGAAAAAGCTAAAGCATGGTTAAATTCATTAGCACATGAATCTATCAGAACTTGGGGAGAACTTCCACAAAAATTTTTAGCTAAATACTTTCCACCCTAAAAAACTATTAAGCATAGAAACAATATTACTTCTTTTTTTCATTTCGAAGGTGAATCGATATATGAAGCTTGGGAAAGATTTAAAAATCTCCTTAGGAGATGTCCACACCATGCTTTACCAGTTTGGTTAATAATTCAAACTTTTTATAGTGGATTAGTAGAATCACTTAGATCTAATATAGATGCTGTTGTAGATGGATCTATAATGTCAAAATCTTTTGATGAAGCATATTCTTTAATAGAGGAGATGGCTACTAAAAATTTTCAATGGCCCTCTGAATGGGTAAATCCAAAGAGAGTAGTTAGTATTCATGATTCTGATGAAATGTCTATTTTAGCATCTCAAATTGTCATTATATGAAAGAAGATTGATCAAATTGGAGTGAACCATTCTTAAATAACACCAGTATTAGAGGAAAATTCACTAGGACAGATAATTGATACTCAATCATTTTATGAAACTATGAATGATATAAATAATACAAATAATAATCCCTATTCTAATTATTATAATCCTGGATAGAAAAATAACCCTAATCTTAGTTGGAATAATTATAACAATTCGGTGAACCCCACAGGATATTCAAACAACCAAGGGAATCCTAACTATAGACTTTATTATCCTCTTGGATTTAACAATAACTCCCAAGTTAAGGAGAAGAAGTTGACTATGGAAGAAGTGATGTTGAATATGAGAAATCAAATACAAAATCAAGGAGCTGCAATTAGGAACATTGAAAATCAATTAGGACATACTGTTATTACACTTAGTAACAGACATTCGGGAACTATTCCTAGCACTGCTGAAGTTAATCCAAAGGATTAGAATAAGGAGCAAATTAAAACTATACAATTACAAAGTGTAGACAAGAATCCNATGATAATCAACTAGGACATATTGTTATTGCACTTAGTAACAGACATTCGGGAATTATTCCTAGCACTGTTGAAGTTAATCCAAAGGATTAGAATAAGGAGCAAATTAAAACTATACAATTACAAAGTGTAGACAAGAATCCAAAGAGAAACTGAAGTTGAGAAGGAGAAGGTGGAAATTGAAAATGAAAATGATGAAAATAAACCAATAAAATTTTCTATAGGAAAACCACCACCTTCATTTCATTAACGATTGAAGCAGATGAATAAAGATAAAAAATTTACAAAATTTTTGGAAATAACGATAAATATTCCTTTCATTGAGGCTTTAGAAAAAATGTCAAGTTGTGTGAAATTTATGAAGGATATACAAAATAAGANATAAACCAATAAAATTTTTTATAGAAAAACCACCACCTTCATTTCGTTAACGATTGAAGCAGATGAATAAAGATAAAAAATTTACAAAATTTTTGGAAATCCTTAAAAAGTTAACGATAGATATTCCTTTCATTGAGGCTTTAGAAAAAATGTCAAGTTGTGTGAAATTTATGAAGGATATACAAAACAAGAAGAGGAAGTTTACAGATCACGAGACTGTTGCACTCAGTGAAGAGTGTAGCGCAATTATTCAGAAAGGCTTCCTGAAAATTTAAAAGATCATGATAGTTTTACTATAGCTTGTGCTATTCGTGAGAAATTTTTTGGAAAATCCTTATGTGATCTAGGAGCTAGTATTAATCTTATGTCTCTATCAATTTTTAAACGTAGAGATTTAGCAGAGATTTCCCCTACTACTATAATCCTTCAGTTAGCTAATCGATCAATAACTTATTTTAAAGGAGTTATAGAAGATGTATTAGTGAAAGTGGATAAATTTATTTTTCCTGTAGGCTTTATTGTATTAGATATGGAGGAAGATAAAGAGACTCCTATTATTTTGGGGAGAATATTCCTTGCAACAGGGAGAGTTGTGATAGATGTGCCAAAAGGAGAATTAATAATAAGAGGCAATGATCAAAAAGTAACATTTAATATAACAAAAGCTATGAAATATCTTGCGATAGAAAAAGATAATGAATGTTTTAAAATGGAAGTCACTGATTATCTAAGTAATGA
>JXCR01139318.1:74484-88468 GCA_002079205.1 Phalaenopsis hybrid cultivar
CTTTGAATTATGCTTAAATAATTTATAAAAAGTTATGGAACTATGTGAAAAAATCAACTTAGTTCTAAATTAGGAAAGATGTCAATTTATGGTTGCAGGAGGAATTGTACTTGGGTATAAAATTCTAAAAATGACATGGAATTAGATCCAGCCGAAATTTAAGTTATTGCAAAATTACAGCCTCCTACTGTGGTTAGAGAGGTAAGAAGTGTTCTAGAACATCCAGGTTTCTACAGGCGTTATAAAAGAAATTTTTAAAAAATTAATAAGCCATTATGTCAACTTTCAGAAGATGTGTGTATTACGAAGAAACTGAACAAATATTTAAAGGATGTCATGATTCTAAATTTGGAAGACATTTTGGAACTAGTAGAACTGCGCATAAAATTTTGCAAGCTAGATTTTATTGGCCTACTCTTTTTAGATATTTTAATGAATATATTAAAACATGTGATCATTGTTAGCGAACAGGAAATATTTCTAAAAGAAATGAAATACCTCTGAATTACATATTGGAAGTTGAAATTTTTTATGTGGGGATTAGATTTTGTGGGACCATTTATGCCTTCACTTGGAAATTAATATATTTTGTTATGGGACCACATATCTTGCTTGTTGTTATATATATAAAAAAGTGGTGGTTCCAAGTTTTGCTCTACTAGGGTATGGGTTCCATGGCTATGCATCCTTCTCTCAGTTCCATTTTCTTGTATTGTGAAACTTTTCTGTGGTATGTTGGTTCTCTTTTGTGGCCTTCCTTCTTCTTACTGCTAATTGGAAGTTTTATTTGTGAAGTTTTTATGTTTCCTGGGCTCACCTTTTTTTAATATTTACTATTTCATTGCTTTCCTATTTATGTATTGGACGGTCTGCTGGTTTTTTTATTCAAATTTTTGTTTGTTCTTGGACTGCTATGGATGTTTCTCTGCAGCAAGCTAATCCCAATTATGCGGGAAAGACCTATGTGTCGGCTGCCTCTCTCATATGTCTGTTAGGAGATAAACTGGTTATTCTTCAGTCTTACCATGATGCAATGACAGGAGAGGAGGAATGTTATTTTTTAAAAAAGGGTTTATAAGAAGAGTGGTAAGTTTTCCCTCTTTTTCTTTGAAGGGGAAGTTAGTGATCTCTCCCATAGATGTAAATTTACCCTCATTGGCAAATTTCAACTTGAACACCCCAAGATGGATCTCATAAGAAAACCTTTGAGGATTTCAAATTAACATGTTACTAGAAAGTGGGTTTGTTTGATGGTAGGCATGTCATGATACATTTGGCTAATGAGAAAGATTATGCTAGGATGTTCTCTAAAATGCATGTCAATATTGAGGTTAACCAAATGAAGCTGTTAAAGTAGACTCCTAAATTTGACTCAGGGAAGGAGCTTCCTGTCATACCAATTTGGTTTAAATTGCTTGGATTGAAATTACATTTCTTTCACCATAAAATTCTCTTTTCAATTAGCTACCTCTTGGGCAAACCACTGAAGCTGGGCATCTCCACATTTAATCTAACAAGACCTTCAGTGGCTAGGATCCTAGTGGAAAGAGATGTTACACTTCCCCTCATTGATGAAGTATGGTTGGGTAATCAACACAATGGTTACTGGCAACCGATCATTATAGAGCAAAAACCTTTCTACTATTCACATTGTAAGATGTTTGGTCGTAATGCCAAAGATGCTTCGGACTTCATCCATCCCTTAAGACTGCTAAGCAAGACAGAGTTTCAGCTGAGGCTAATCCTATGTCCCTAATGTTGAGGTAGCACCAACTTTTGAATTGAATAATGAATTTGATCCTCCCACTGTTGAGCCAGATGCTTCACATTTGGTGGTTGATACTGTAATTCCAGCAGCAACTGAAATAAACCACCCAATTTGTCATGTAGAAGCTGCCCCAACATCAGCTCTAATTACTGAACTTGAATATGTTTCTAATAACAATTCAATTGACTTAGCTCCACCAGCTGTGGTTGCTGACCATCAGGCTCGCTCCAGCTGAATTTGAAGTTAATCCCTCTAGTTATAAGGAAGATGATTCACCTACACCAGCCCGAATTCTTAACCATGTGGAGGATATTGTGGAGAAGTTACAAAATCTGCCCAGCCACTCAAGATAGCCTTTCCCCATAACTCCACTTGAGGAGATGCAACGGATGATGGAGGAAGACTGGCAGATACAGAAAACCAAGAAGAAAAAGAAGGGACAGTTTGAGAAGAATAACTTGGAAGATACTTTGATTTTAGAGGTTGGGAGTTCTTACTCAACAAGGAGGGACTCACTATCAAGGCTCACCAGGGGCAGATCCAAGCCCTCTCACCATGATTAATATCCCTTGTTGGAATATAAGGGGGATTGCCCACCCCCTTTCTTTAAAAAAGGTTTCAATTTCTCAGTAGAAAATACAAATTCTAATGCATGAATATATTAGAATCTATGGTTCACAAACATTCCAATAAGATCATTAAGTACTTCCCTAGTTTTCACTTCTAGTATAATTGTAACAATAAAATTTGGTTCTTCTTCAAGAAGGAATTACACTGTTCACTTTTGGTCTACCATCCCCAATTCCTTCCCTTTTCTTTTGATATGTCAGGTAATACTGGTCTACTTACTATTATCTATGCAGGCTGTCTCAAGCAGGATAGAGAGGATCTGTGGCCTAACCTGAAGTCTCTTAATTTTAATATTACCTCTAATTGGCTGATTGGAGGAGATTTAAATAGGATTGCTTCCCCTACCGAGAAAAGAGGGGGAAGGGCTCCTAAACTCAACCTCATGCACAGTTTAATGACAACATACAAGCTGCTGGCTTCTTTGATCTAGGGTTCCTTGGCCCTCAATTTACATGGAGATGGGGACAAACATGGGAAAGATTGGATAGATTCCTAGTTAATGATCAATGGTATGAGACTTATTTGCACACCACTGTTACTCACCTTACCTTTGCTGGGTCTGATCACAGACCCCTTTTATCTCTATTAAAGATCTTGAATGTACTGACCCCAAGCCCTTCAGATTCTTAAATATGTGGTCCAACCACCCTGATTTCCTCCACACCATTTCTGTCATCTGGAAGGACAACTTCTACCCTGACCCCCTTATCAAATTGTGGCTACTACATAAAAAGGTCAGCAAAGCTCTGTGACATTGCAATTGGGAATCATTTGGGGATGTATACAAGCTGGTGGAGGAGGCTGGGCTGAATGTTACACAGTTAGAGAATTCTGCTACAGTGGATGAGGCTACTCTTTCTGCTGCCAATCAAAAGTTTTTCTCAACCACTGGCTTCTTAGAGAATTTCCTTAAACAAAAAGCTACATTTAGCAAATTCACGGATGGAGATAGAAACACCAGGTATTACCATGCCTTTATAAAATATAGGAGGAATTATAATGTAATTCACAGCATTGTTAGTACCCTGGGAGTAAGACTACTTGAGGATACCCAAATTTCTAATGATGTTTTGGAATATTTTCAAGATATTTTAACTATTATCTCTTTTCACACAGTCAAGATGGATGTATCTTTGTTTATGGAGGATGTGGAGTTTGTCCAAACTTATAATCTTACTGACCCCCCCCCCCAACTTNATGGACTTTTATGAAAATGATAATAAATATCTTATTCCTAAAAGTATTAAACCACCTGAACTTGGACTGGATGTATTACCTGCCCATTTAAAATATGTGTTTTTAGGAGATTCATCTACATTAGTTGTTATTATATCTTCTGATTTAACTTAATTTTAAGAGCAAAAATTAGTAGAAATGTTGAAAAGATATAAGAAGGCCTTTCGATGGACTTTAGTAGATATTAAAGAAATTCGTCCTTTAATTTGTATGCATAAAATTTTATTAGATGAATAATATGAACTTAAATCTAATCCTTAGAGGAGATTAAACCCAATAATGAAAGAAGTTGTTAAAAAGGAAATCTTAAAATGGTTATATGCTGGAATTATATATCTTATATTAGATAGTGCTTAGGTAAGTCTGATCCACTATGTTCCAATGGAAGGAGTAGTGACCGTTGAGGTAAATAAGAAAAATTAATTAATTCTAATAAGATAAGTTACTAGCTGACAAATTTGTATAGACTATAGAAAATTAAATGTAGCCACCAGAAAAATTAATTTTCCTTTTCCATTTCTAGACCAAATGTTGGATAGATTGACTAAGAAAAAATAATATTGTTTTCTAGATGGATATACCAGGCATCATCAAATTCTAATTTCTTCTGAGGATCAAGAAAAAATAATGTTTACAAGCCCTTATGGAACATTTGCTTTTCATAGAACGTCTTTTGTACTATGTAACGCACCTGCGACAATTCAAAGATGTATGATGTCAATTTTTTGTAATTTAATTGATGTGGAAAGGAAGTATTTATGGATGATTTTTTTGAACTCAAAACTTCCTTTGAATTATGCTTAAATAATTTATAAAAAGTTATGGAACTATGTGAAAAAATCAACTTAGTTCTAAATTAGGAAAGATGTCAATTTATGGTTGCAGGAGGAATTGTACTTGGGTATAAAATTCTAAAAATGACATGGAATTAGATCCAGCAAAAATTTAAGTTATTTCAAAATTACAGCCTCCTATTGTGGTTAGAGAGGTAAGAAGTGTTCTAGAACATCCAGGTTTCTACAGGCGTTATAAAAGAAATTTTTAAAAAATTACTAAGCTATTATGTCAACTTTTAGAAGATGTGTGTACTACGAAGAAACTGAACAAATATTTGAACGATGTCATGATTCTAAATTTGGAGGACATTTTGGAACTAGTAGAACTGTGCATAAAATTTTGCAAGCTGGATTTTATTGGCCTACTCTTTTTAGAGATTTTAATGAATATATTAAAACATGTGATCGTTGTCAGCGAACAGAAAATATTTCTAAAAGAAATGAAATGCATCTGAATTACATATTGGAAGTTGAAATTTTTTATGTGTGTGGATTAGATTTTATGGGACCATTTATGCCTTCACTTGGAAATTAAAATATTTTGTTATGGGACCATATATCTTGCTTGTTGTTATATATATAAAAAAATGGTGGTTCTAAGTTTTGCTCTGCTAGGGTATGGGTTCAATGGCTGTGCAACTTTCTCTCAGTTCCATTTTCTTGTATTGTAAAACTTTTATGTGGTATGTTGGTTCTCTTTTGTGGCCTTCCTTCTTCATAGTGCTAATTGGATGTTTTATTTGTGAATTTTTTATGTTTCCTGGGCTCACCTTTTTTGAATATTTACTATTCCATTACTTTCCTATTTATGTACTGGACGGTCTGCTGGTTTTTTGCTTCAAATTTTTGTTTGTTCTTGGACTGCTATGGATGTTTCTCTGCAGCAAGCTGATCCCAATTATGCGGGAAAGACCTATGCGCGGCTGCCTCTCCCATATGTCTGTTAGGAGATAAACTGGTTTTTCTTCAGTCTTACTATGATGCAATGACGGGAGAGGAGGAATGTTATTTTTTTTAAAAAGGGTTTTTAAGAAGAGTGGTAAGTTTTCCCACCTTTTCTCTGAAGGGGAAGTTAGTGATCTCTCCCATAGATGTAAATTCACCCTCATTGGCAAATTTCAACTTGAACACCCCAAGATGGATCTCATAAGAAAACCTTTAAGGATTTCAAATTAACATGTTACTAGAAAGTGGGTCTGTTTGATGGTAGGCATGTCATGATACATTTGGCTGATGAGAAAGATTATGCTAGGATGTTCTTTAAAATGCAGGTCAATATTGAGGGTAACCAAATGAAGCTGTTAAAGTGGACTCCTAAATTTGACTCAGGGAAGGAGCTTCCTATCATACCAATTTGGTTTAAATTGCCTGGATTGAAATTACATTCAAGCTGGATTGAAACCACACCATAAAGTTCTCTTTTCAATTAGCTACCTCTTGGGCAAACCATTGAAGCTGGGCATCTCCACATTTAATCTAACAAGACCTTCAGTGGCTAGGATCCTAGAGGAAAGAGATGTTACACTTCCCCTCATTGATGAAGTATGGCTGGGTACTCAACACAATGGTTACTGACAACCGATCATATGGAGCAAAAGCCTTTCTACTATTCACATTGTAAGATGTTTGGTCGTAATGACCAAAGATGCTTCAGACTTCATCAATCCCTTAAGACTGCTAAACAAGACAGAGTTTCAGCTGAGGCTAATCCCTATGTCCCTAATGTTGAGGTAGCACCAACTTTTGAATTGAATAATGAATTTGATCCTCCTACTGTTGAGCCAGATGCTCCACATTTGGTGGTTGATACTGTAATTCCAGCAGCAACTGAAATAAACCACCCAATTTGTCATGTAGAAGCTGCCCCAACATTAGCTCTAAATACTGAACTTGAATATGTTTCTAATAACAATTCAATTTACTTAGCTCCACCAGCTATGGTTGCTGACCATCAGGCTCCAGCTGAATTTGAAGTTAATCCCTCTAATTGTAAGGAAGATGATGCACCTACACCAGCCCGAATTCTTAACCATGTGGAGGTTATTGTGGAGAAGTTACAAAATCTGCCCAGCCACTCAAGATAGCCTTTACCCATAACTCCACTTGAGGAGATGCAACGGATGATGGAGGAAGACTGGCAGATACAGAAAACCAAGAAGAAAAAGAAGGGACAGTTTGAGAAGAATAACTTGGAAGATACTTTGATTTTAGAGGTTGGGAGTTCTTACTCAACAAGGAGGGACTCACTATCAAGGCTCACCATAGGCAGATCCAAGCCCTCTCACCATGATTAATATCCCTTGTTGGAATATAAGGGGGATTGCCCACCCCCTTTCTCTAAAAAGGTTTCAATTTCTCAGTAGAAAATACAAATTCTAGTGCATGGATATATTAGAATCTATGGTTCATAAACATTCCAATAAGATCATTAAGTACTTCCCTAGTTTTAATTTCTAGTATAATTGTAACAATAAAATTTGGTTCTTCTTCAGGAAGGAACTACACTGTTCACTTTTGGTTTACCATCCCCAAATCCTTCACCTTTCTTTTGATATGTCAGGTAATACTGGTCTACTTACTATTATCTATGCAGGCTGTCTCAAGCAGGATAGAGAGGATCTGTGGCCTAACCTGAAGTCTCTTAATTTTAATATTACCTCTAATTGGCTGATTGGAGGAGATTTAAATAGGATTGCTTCCCCTACCGAGAAAAGAGGGGGAAGGGCTCCTAAACTCAACCTCATGCACAGTTTAATGACAACATACAAGCTGCTGGCTTCTTTGATCTAGGGTTCCTTGGCCCTCAATTTACATGGAGATGGGGACAAACATGGGAAAGATTGGATAGATTCCTAGTTAATGATCAATGGTATGAGACTTATTTGCACACCACTGTTACTCACCTTACCTTTGCTGGGTCTAATCACAGACCCCTTTTATCTCTATTAAAGATCTTGAATGTACTGACCCCAAGCCCTTCAGATTCTTAAATATGTGGTCCAACCACCCTGATTTCCTCCACACCATTTCTGTCATCTGGAAGGACAACTTCTACCCTGACCCCCTTATCAAATTGTGGCTACTACATAAAAAGGTCAGCAAAGCTCTGTGACATTGCAATTGGGAATCATTTGGGGATGTATACAAGCTGGTGGAGGAGGCTGGGCTGAATGTTACACAGTTAGAGAATTCTGCTACAGTGGATGAGGCTACTCTTTCTGCTGCCAATCAAAAGTTTTTCTCAACCACTGGCTTCTTAGAGAATTTCCTTAAACAAAAAGCTACATTTAGCAAATTCACGGATGGAGATAGAAACACCAGGTATTACCATGCCTTTATAAAATATAGGAGGAATTATAATGTAATTCACAGCATTGTTAGTACCCTGGGAGTAAGACTACTTGAGGATACCCAAATTTCTAATGATGTTTTGGAATATTTTCAAGATATTTTAACTATTATCTCTTTTCACACAGTCAAGATGGATGTATCTTTGTTTATGGAGGATGTGGAGTTTGTCCAAACTTATAATCTTACTGACCCCCCCCCACTTAATTCCATAGATCCTACTAAAACTGGTGAACCTGATGGGTTTTCCTTTGAATTCTATAAAAAAAGCTGGAGCATTATTAAATTTGATGTGATTAAGGCTAATAAGCTTTCTTTGGTGGACATCAACAACCTAAGTGGTTTTTAGCCTCTAACATTGTGCTCATTCCCAAATCAACAGAGAAATCACACTGGAAACACTTTAGACCATCTCCCTTACCACTATTTTCAGTAAAGTCATTAGCAAAATTATGGTGGAAAGTTTAAAGGCCCATCTTCCTAAGCTGATAAGGCTAAACCAAGCTGCTTTTGTTGCTGGCAGGAATATTACAGATAGTGTACTGTTGGCTCAAGAACTTCTTACTGATATTGATAGCCTGTGCAGAGGTCACAATTTAATCTACAAATTGGATATCAGGAAGGCCTATGACACTATTAATTGGCATTTTATTTTTGCCATACTCAAGGCCAAAGGTTTTCAATCAATTTTTGTGAGCTCATATCCAAGTGGTTAACCAGCAATGTTAATTCTATTCTTATCAATGGTAAGGCACATGGCTTTTTCACTGCATCTAGGTGCCTCAAATAAGGAGACCCCTTATCACCCACCCTCTTCATTTTAGCCAAGGATTAATTTTCTAGACTGCTAGACAATACACTTTCCTCAAATCCCTCCAATCTATTTCACCACAAGTCAAACTTATCTATTACTCATCTCCTCTATGCAAATGTCATTATACTATTTTCTAGGTTTACCAAAGTTGCTGTCAAATAAGTGATGAAGTGTTTGCAACCTTTTCGGTAGTCTTCAGGTATGGAATTTAATTCTTTCAAATGTAACCTCGTCTTTAGTTGCAAAACTAAGGAGCACCTGAAACATTGGATTGAAGATTCCACTAGATTCTCCAATGTCCCCTCTCCTTCATTTTATTTTGAAGTTCCCCTAATCAAAGGGAGAGTTAGGCAGGTACAATTTGATCAAGTAATTTCCAAGGTAGATGCCCAGCTGAACTGCTAGACAAACTCCTTTCTTTCCACTGGTGGCAGGATTACTTTAATGAGAAGCATCTTAACCACCTTTCCTCAATACATTTTGCAAATTTATGGGATGAATAAAAGCACTCAATTACATTTTGAAAGGAGCTTCAATAGATTTTTGTGGTCTGGCGAGGAAAGCAACTTCACTGGGCCAGTTGGCAAAAATTGGCTAGGCCTTTATCTGCAGTAGGCTTGGGGTTTAAAGGTCTTCCTCAGATGCAGAACATCAATCTTTGTAAAATGTGGATCAAACTTAGACAACAGGACTCCCTTTAGGCTAAATTCTTGATGATCAAATACTGTAAGGGAACTCATCCTAACCAGGTTAACGGGAAGTTAAGGGATTCCAGATTATTGGTCTGTCTTTTGAAAGTCAGGCAACATGCTGAAAATCTATTTTTATGGAATTTGGGTCATGGTAACATATATTTTTGGTTCGATAAATGGTGCCCTGAGGAAATGCTACGCCTTATTGATCTTAATAAAAACCTTGACCTAAAAGTAGCTGATTGCTGGGAAGGATAATGTTGGTCTTCCACTGTGCTTTACTCTATACTCTCTCCCTCTTCAGCTAAGGCCATATCAAAGCTGCCCTTTAATATCTCAAGGAAGGATGCTATTGCAATTTCACAAAGCAAATCTTACAATTGTATAAAGGCTATTTATGCCAAGTTATACAATTCGGTAACTGTTCCTTGGGCTGACTGTTTGTAGAACAAATTCCTCACTCTTTCCATGGCCTTCTTGGGATGGAGATTCTTCCAACATTTCTTACCTATTGATGATATTCTAAATTTCAAAGGGTTAAGAGGACCTTCCAAATTTTCCTTATTTCTGCAGGGGGAGGAATCTAAGGGCCACTTATTTTTTCAATGCTTCTATTCTCAAGTTATGTAGATAGAGTTCCTCCCTTGTCTGTCCATATAGACAATTCTATTGGATTGGAATCTCTTAAGCCATTATTGGTCCACCTGGGCTAAGGTCAACTTGGGTATAATCTCCTTCATTTTGGCTTGGTTCATGTGGATGGCCAGAAAATCTGCAAGGTTTGATGATAACCTTACTCCCACAACTAAGGTAGCACTAAACTGCAAAACCTTCCATCTCAAGCTAAGCTCCCTCAAGAATTTCACCAACATCTGCTCATCAACTTGGCTTGGTACTACTCCAAAATATGAAGTCATTAAGGTGCTATGGAAAATACCTCCTCACCCTTTCATCAAGGTTAATACTGATGGAAGTTTCACTAATTGGGGGGCAGACATTGGGGGTGTTTTCAGGGAGCACAATGGGAACTGTCTGCTCTTCTTCTCTTCATCCATCTAAGTTTTGGATCCTTTAGAATCTGAATTAGCTGATGTGCATTGGGCTATCACCTTAGCCCTCATCAATCAATGACATTTTTTGCATGTGGAGGTAGACTCTTCATTGCTCTTACACATCCTGACTTCGGATGAAGATGTTCCTTGGCATATATCCCAATGGGTTAAGAAGATCAAGATCATGAGGCCTCTTATGGTTATTCATTTTTACTTTATTTTTAGAGAAGGGAATTCCCCTACAAATTTGTTAGCCAAACTTGGGAATATCTCTAATGAAAGTGTGGTCTCTAATTCCCTATCTTCCCATCTTACTTTTCTTTTGCGTAAGGACCTTCTTAATGTTCCCTGCCTTCGAGTATGTAAGAAATTTTTGTTGGAATAATATTCCCCTTTTTCCATATATATATATATATATCTTGCTTGCTATTGATTATACGTCCAAATAGATTGAAGCTATTGTTGTACCTACATGTGATACTCGAAGTGTTTCAAAATTTTAAATAAAAATATTTTTACAAGATATGGAATTCTAAGAGTGATTATTCCTGATGGAGGATCCCATTTTAGGAATAAGAGGATCAAGAAATTAATTAGTAAATATAATNACATGTGATACTCGAAGTGTTTCAAAATTTTAAATAAAAACATTTTTACAAGATATGGAATTCTGAGAGTGATTATTCCTGATGGAGGATCCCATTTTAGGAATAAGAGGATCAAGAAATTAATTAGTAAATATAATATTTTGCATAGATACTCTACTGCTTATCATCCTCAAACTAGCGATTTAGCAGAGATATCAAATCATGAAATAAAGTAAATTTTAGAAAAAGCTATAAATCCTGATAAATTGGATTGGTCTGCTAGATTAGATACTGCATTATGGGCTGGCAAAATTGCCTATAAGACTCTTATTGGAATGTCCCTGATACACCTAAAATATATAGTGTTTTAAGACACANCAAATTTTAGAAAAAGCTGTAAATCCTGATAAATTGGATTGGTCTTCTAGATTAGATACTACATTATGGGCCGGCAAAATTGCCTATAAGACTCTTATTGGAATGTCCCTGATACACCTAAAATATATAGTGTTTTTAGACACATTTTTATACCTATTTTTGAGATATTGAGCTTTAATGGAAGATAGTTTTGTGTTTTTCTTGCAGATACAAGTAAAAATAGAAAAAATGCTTAAAGGAGTGCAAAATGATCAAATTAGGAGCAAAAAGGTGAAAATTTGTGCAAAAGAGTTTTGGTGCCTAAGCGTCAGATCTGGCGCTTGCACACCGGTTAAACAGAGAAGGTCATGCCTAAGCACCGAGACCCCGTGCTTAAGCACCAGTGGCAATTATTAGATGAGTAAAATCAGTTTTCATGAATTTTCAAGAGCATTTTGAAGCACCCATTGGCTTAATAGGTGGTTGTAACCATCATGGACAAAAATTATCATGAAAGGATGCGTCTCTTGGGCAAATACATCGAATCAAGAAATATTTTGAAGAGAGCCCAAGGCACCTCTTGGAAAACTATATAAGAAAGAAGAGAGGACAGAGAAAAGAGTCTTGAAAATACTGACAAGTTTTGAAAATTCTTTTCTAGGGATTTAGCTCGGAGATATTTTGAGGAACCACTTTTTTATTTACTTTATCCTTTTTGTTATTTTATTTGGATTGATTTTAAAAAAGAAGAGATTCAAAGGAAATTCAAGAGTTTGGTGGAGGACTTGAGATAAGTTTTTATCTTTTCATTTTTAGAATACTTTTGGTTTTAATTGAGACTTGTTGTTGGTTTGACAATGATTTCTTCTTTTAAACTAAAGNAAGACACATTTTTATACCTGTTTTTGAGATATTGAGCTTTAATGGAAGGTATTTTTGTGTTTTTTTTGCAGATACAAGTAAAAATAGAAAAAATGCTTAAAGGAGTGCAAAAGGATCAAATTTGGAGCAAAAATGTAAAAATTTGTGCAAAAGAGTTTTGGTGCCTAAGCGTCAGATCTGGCGCTTACACACCGGTTAAACAGAGAAGGTCACGTCTAAGCACCGAGACCCCGCGCTTAAGCACCAGTGGCAATTATTAGACGAGTAAAATCAGTTTTCATGAATTTTGAAGAGAATTTTGAGGCACCCATTGGCTTAATAGGTGGTTGTAACCATCATGGACAAAAATTATCATGAAATTTTGAGGCTCCCATTGGCTTAATAGGTGGTTGTAACCACCATGGACAAAAATTATCATGAAAGGATGCATCTCTTGGAAATGCATCGTATTTTGAAGAGAGCCCAAGGTACCTCTTGGAAAACTATATAAGAAAGAAGAGAGGACAGAGAAAAGAGTCCTCAAAATACTGACAAGTTTTGAAAATTCTTTTCTGGGGATTTAGCTCGGAGATATTTTGAGAAACCACTTTTTTATTTACTTTATCCTTTTTGTTATTTTATTTTGATTGATTTTAAAAGAGAAGAGATTCAAAGGAAATTTAAGAGTTTGGTGGAGGACTTGAGATAAGTTTTTATCTTTTCATTTTTAAACTACTTTTGGTTTTAATTGAGACTTGTTATTTGTTTGACAATAATTTCTTCTTTTAAACTAAAGTGTGGTTTTATTTTCTCCATGGATTCTGAGTAGTTTTCTTTATCTTTCTTCTTAAAATGATAAGTTAATAAGATTTGGATGGAAGTTGTGGAGAGTAATTATCTTTAATGTTGGAAGAAGTTAAGATAATTTAAATCCATGCATTTCATTTACTTCTTTATTTGGCCAATCGAGATGTTAAAATTTGTTGTGAGAACATGTAAGAACCGGGCTGGTATTGTCCCAGTCAGAGTTAGTTTAAAGTGACAGTTTAAAACCCCCAACTTGGTTTATTGTTTTAGGTTATGATACGTGAATGTTAGCCCACAGGTGGAGGGAATCGAGGAAACTCTAGAGTGAGGCTAGTATATTCCCTGCCTAGCCGGTTGTCGGCACTATTTTTGGTGTGGGGTTTGCCCGTAAGAAGCTGTCGGTCATCAGAATTAAAATCCCGTNCGACTTTAAAGAAATCAGAAATATAGGACTGATATTATAGTAAGAATTGAAATTATTGGATCAATTATGAATCAGAAATATTGAACTGATTCAATGTGAAAATTGAAATTATCGGATCAATTTTTGAAAAGTTATGAATAAGACATATCGAACTGATTCAAGGTAGAAATTGAAATTATCGGATCAATTATGAATCAGAAATATTGAACTGATTCAAGGAGAAAATTGAAATTATCGGATCAATTTTTGAAAAGTTATGAATCAGACATATCGAACTGATTCAAGGTAGAAATTGAAATTATTGGATCAATTTTAATTCAGAAATATTGAACTGATTTAATGTAAAAATTGAAATTATCGGATCAATTCTAACAAGTCTTGAATCAGACCTATCAAACTGATTCGATGTGAAAATTGAAATTATAAGATCAATTTTACTCTTAAGTAGTAAATCAGAATTATCAGACTGATTTAAAATATCATGTTGTCGGCACTATTTTTTTGGTGTGGGGTTTGCCCGTAAGAAGCTGTCGGTCATCGGAATTGAAATCCCGTTGCCCGCTTCGGAAGGA
>JXCR01139319.1:6570-22781 GCA_002079205.1 Phalaenopsis hybrid cultivar
CAGTGGGTTTGTGGAGCTACAAGCTATCGCGGCTATCAAATCTCCTATGGAACCTTCGATGCTTGAGGCTGAAGGGCTTATCATTGAAGGTGATAATGCTAACATCATCAACTATATGAGGAACTTGCTCAACCAAAAGACGTGGAATGACAACCCAAAGTTGTGTGATACCTTTGATTTTCTCTTAGACGTGTTGTATTTCATTTTTTCCCTAGGGAGCTCAATCGGGCTGCCCACTTTTGTGCCCAAAGGGCTATTACGCATAGTTTTTCTTTTGATATGCCCCTGAATCATCAGATCTTCTTGTCATTCTTTGTGATGATAAGGCCTCTTTTGTCTGGGTCATTTGACCTACTTTTGTAATTTTTTGTAACTTCCTTTTATTTAATGCAATATGCTCATTTGAAGGAAAGATTGTCACAGGCGTTTGCTGATGTGAAAATCACACCCGATGATTAGAGTCGAACCAAATGACGTTCTTTTAATTTCTTTCTAATTTTGAATACGTTTATTTTTATTTTTCCTATATATGCATTGTGTTATGGTTTGGATTTTCAGTTTTTGCATATGTTTGTTCGGGATAGTTACCGTCTTTTCTTTTCCCTTCGAGGGTTGTATCCAATGGTCAAGTGGTGGTTAGGCTGTACTCGCTCCTGAGGTGTTTATTATTTTTCCCCCTACTCTTTTTGCATCCTTCCCACGTCGCTCGTTGCTCCCTGCCACCCTTCTCTATTGCAGCCGCATGGAACATTGGTCTTTACTATTCTTCCTGCAGTATTNGCTTTTCCCTTCGAGAGTTGTATCCAATGGTCAAGTGGTGGTTAGGCTGTACTCGCTCCTGGGGTGTTTATTATTTTTCCCCCTACTCTTTTTGCATCCTTCCCACGTCGCTCCCCGTTGCTCCCTGCCACCCTTCTCTATTGCAGCCGCATGGAACATTGGTCTTTACTATTCTTCCTGCAGTATTTTTCGTTCCACTCCCATCCGAAACCACAAGGAACTGCTGTTCCTGCCTGTACCAGCCGTCCCAGTCACTCCTCCAAGCCCTGCCTGCTGATTCATGCCTATCCCAGATATTCTTAACTGCTGCCGCCTCTGTTCCAGCACTCCCTACTTGCTGCCACGTCCCTGAACAGCAAAGGGTCGCTGCTAGCCCGTTGTCCCAGCCCTCCGCCCTTGCAGCAGCTGCCTTCCTCTTGTTGCCATAGTCCAGGACAGCTGTTCCCCATCAATTTCCGTTGCTTGCTTGCTGGCTGTCCGGGGAACTTGAAACAGCCGCCTTGCTGTTTCTGCTCATCAGCCGGCCCTTTTCCATTACCAAGCCACCTTTTGGACCCTCACACCGACCATCACCTTCGATCTAGCCCTAGTTGGAGCTAGTGTCGTGTTTGTTGCTACCTCAGATTTCGGTTGTGTTCGGTCGTAATTTCCTATTGATTTCAGTGATAATATTGTTTTCCTATTGTTTTTTGGGTAACTCCGATATCAATCCAAGTTGCCTCCTCTTCCCCTCTAGTGATTTCAATAAACATTCATAAACATATGGTTTCCCAATCAATTTCTTCAAAAGAAATGGTTGGGTTATTTACTTGGCACCGAACCCCAGCAAAAAGACTCTAGGATAATGTCATGGTTATAGAACTCTGTGGTTCCTGAGATGAGTGATACATGGATATTCATCATTCAACAAAGAAAATATGTTATATGGTAATTAAACATGTTCTAAGTGTCTACTAATGCATAAATCTATTAAGTCCAAGATCTTATCTACAAAGCAGGAAAGGCAATCCATCCCAGATTATTATAATTCATTGCAAGGCCTGTCAAAAGGCTTGAATCAGTATAAATGCATCTAAATGGAAAGCAGAAAAAACTTGACTTCTTAAAAAATTTATTGAAAAAAAATCAACTATTAATTTTCCTACTAGACTAATGTTAGGTTTGACGCGAAAAATTATATGCAAGACATTTAACACTACTAAATGAGGTCGTCGCCATTATTTGAATCAAAGAATGAAGTAGGGGAATCATAATTACTAACAAACCCATGGAAGTTTAGGCCATGGAAATTCAAGGCTTGAACATCAAGAACTTTACCTTAAGCCCTCTCTTATTGAAAACTACAAGCGATTGACCCTAGTAAAATTGGTCAATAAAAATGCTTTGAAACATTGCAAAAAGGCTAGGCATATAAAGAAAAGATACTAGAAACTTCATGACAAACCACAAAATAAGTAGCAGATGACAAAAAGAAAACGTGCAGAAGAGTAGACATGTAAATTGTGGAAGAAGATGACAACAAAGAATCACACATGAAGTTCTGCACGGAAAAATAGAAAAGCTAAAAAACCTTGCTAGGATAACTAGAATAGAATTATTACAAGTACTTGTACTCGAGCATTATCAAGTACCACTCCCACTTCTCCAACTTCTAAATTCTCTGATATGTCCATTTTTATTACACCCCAACTGGGCCGCCCTATAATGGTCAACTGAGGTGTGATAGAGACGGATTGTAGAATCAGGATCCAATGGGTGATAAACTAGTCTAACTAAATTGCCGCAAACATACGTGATGTTTTGCATGTCATAATTCATTCATATTCATATTCTTATTTGGAAATGTGGAAAATCATATCATCAAAACAAGTATACAGAGCTGTTAAATCTAACATAAATAAAATACGTACCCAAAAGATTGTAAATGCTCCCAAACTAAAAGTAAAAGCTGTATAAGTCACATATGGATACTCATTCTGGTGCCAATTGTCCTTTTCTGAAAGATAACAACGAAGAGCGGCAAAGATCTCAGCGAAATAATTAATGTTAAAATAAGATTTTATATATAAAAAAAAAACTTGTATACTCATATATAGCTGTACTTGTTTACACACAAGTCACAAAATGCTAGAATTATATAGACATTTAAAGAAAAACAGGTAGTATAAAAATCAAGACTGATGTATAAACATGAAATCATAAGTATAATCAAAGACATATTCATAAGTATGTTCGTAAGTTCTTTATCATATATAATCATAAAATGTCATTTCATTGATGTTATTTTTTACTAATTGTTGACCTCATTTTTACTGAGGTCTTAGTTTCCTACTCCATGAACCTCAAATCTAGCCTTAGGAGTCCCTTGTTGACCATCCTAGCTGACTAGTAATGGAGCCCACCTCCCATAGAACTTCGAACCACTTCTTGACTCATTTTTGTGAAGAACTCGCATGAGTAGTCCCAAGCACTCGACTTTTAGTTGCAAGGGCTAAAAACTAACATGTAAAGGGCCCGAAAATGAGTTCCCATAGGATCAGACGGCCATAGGTGAACCCGCCATGACTCGAACACTCGCGAACGTCGCGGTTCACGCACTCGCTACACCACACACGATTTTGACTTAAATCGACTCGCTCGTCGGCAAACTCGTCCGGATGACCCCGGATGGCGAAAAGGACCACACCGACGCGCCCGAAACACCTATTTTAGTAGGAAAAGACACCCATATTGTCACATTTCCCGCACGAGAAAATTGGCACAAAAATCGATGCGCATTCTTTTGGCGGGACGCGGGTCCAGGCTCAACCCAGGTTCGACTCGGGCTAGGCACCAGCTCACAGATTTTGAATTTTGAATTTCAAAATTCAGGCGGGTTATTTAAGACTCGTATTGATTGAAAATATTTGAATGTTATTATTTTCTAATTAAATCGTTTGTAGGAAAGGAAATCATTAATTTCCCCGCCAATGTTGTCCTGTAACGGCTCTTTCTCCAGCAGACCTATTTCTTTCTCGCTCACGAGAACCTCGGTTGGCGGCCTTTGATTCGAACGAAATCCTCCGCTCTCGCTCGTCTCCTTCCTCGGCAGCGAACGAGATCCTCTGCTCCCGCTCGTCTCCTTCCTCGGCAGCGAACGAAATCCCCGCTTGTTCCTGCTCATCTCCCTCGCTCGACAGGACTTCCTTCCAGCGATCCTTCTGCGTCGAAGAAACCTGTTCCTTGCCCGATCCCGTCTCCCGCACCGAAGCCGCGTATCACGTCTCCTCTCTTCCTCGACTCCCTCCTCTCGCCCGACTCGCCTCTGCCGCTCGACACCAAAACTCCCATTCGTCTGCTTCGCCTCCTCTTCTCTCGGAGGATTGCTCGGCCGACCCTCTTTCACTCGCCTGTCTTACCCAAATCGGAGGTAGCAGGGGAACACGATTTCTTCGAGCTGTCGAAACGTTTGGAGCACAAAACCTCAGCAATTGCAATAATCGGGTAACGACGTCTTGTTTTATTCCCATGTTTGCTCATCTTATTTATACAATACAATCCATATAGGAAGATTTGTGTACATGTCCACTCAATTCATGTGTGTTTACATGTCTAACACCTGAAACTTTCACACAAAATTTGTTGCAATAGGATAATATATTTACCTATCTTTTACAGTTAAAATACTTCTTTTTCTATATAAAAAAAAAGGTAAAGAAATAAGTATGTCAAAATTAAAGTCTGAATATTAGATATGTAAATGTATATAAGTTTTTGTGTGCTATGCATGTAAATCTACCATTATTCTTCAATAACTGCGTACAAGATTTAACTATCCTCTCTATGTAGTTTGGATGCAAATTTCGATGGAAAGAATGATGAATCTGTTTGGTCAAAGCTAAAGTTCTATTTAAATTTAAATAGCTAAACAGAATTAGTATTTAAATGTAGATAGAATTCCGTTTAGCTTTGATAGTGTGAAGTTTTATATTTAAATACATTTAGCTTTAAACATGTATTTAAGTACAACTTAAATTCTGTTTAAATCCAAACTCTGGATACAAGTTAAATACCAAGTTAAATGTATTCAACCTTAACCTTGTATCAAAGCTAAATATATTTAAATTTAAACCTGCAGCAAAGCTAAGGTTCTGTTTAATTTTTTTTATCAACCAATGTTGAGATGGACTTGACTCAATGACTGATTTAACACTTCTCTAGCTCATTTTTATGCTTTATATCTTTCTTTGGGGGACATTTATATACCTAGCACACTAACATTATGTATTTACATATCTCACACTTAAAATTTAATATTTACATGCAATGCACTTTGGTGTTTTAAACCTATGCATGAAAAAGGTGTGTTTCACTGTTTAAAAATTAAGTTGATAGGTTTTTATGTGATAAGGATAAATTGGTTCCTATAAATTTATAAAGTTTTAAGTGTTGGAAATGTTAATACATACGAATTGTGGGGTATGCGCGCAAATCTTCATTTAACTTTTCTTGGTCAGTGAATCGATATTATTGTTATCTTGAAAAATGATCGAGATGTCATTCTAGCTTGTCGTTTTTACTGATCTTCGCCCTATACTTCCGCCGATTTGTTGGCTTAACATATGTCGTTTGGAGTTGTTTTACGTGTTGTATTAGAACCACTTTAGGTGCCGGTTTGGCGCTGATTAGGAGCTTAGGATGGTCGTCTGGTGCTGCTCAGATGTTTAGAATTGTTGTTTAAACCTGTAGGAAGCTTAGGATGGTTGTTTGGGTGCTGTAGTTGTTGCTTAGACCCATGAAGTTGATGTTCGAATTCATATAGAAGTTGTTTGGGTGTTGTTGTTGCTGTTTGGGGTCATATAAGTGCTGTAGTTAACTTACAATTGCTGGAGTTAATGTTTGGAGTGTTATAGAGAGTCTGAANAGAGATCAGGTAAAAGATTTAACCTAACACATATATATAAATATATATATACATATAAATATATATATATATANAAATCGATATTATTGTTATCTTGAAAAATGATCGAGATGTCATTCTAGCTTGCCGTTTTTACTGATCTTCGCCCTACACTTCCGCCGATTTGTTGGCTTAACATATGCCGTTTGGAGTTGTTTTACGTGTTGTATTAGAACCACTTTAGGTGCCGGTTTGGCGCTGATTAGGAGCTTAGGATGGCCGTCTGGTGCTGCTCAGATGTTTAGAATTGTTGTTTAAACTTGTAGGAAGCTTAGGATGGCTGTTTGGGTGCTGTAGTTGTTGCTTAGACCCATGAAGTTGATGTTCGAATTCATATAGAAGTTGTTTGGGTGTTGTTGTTGCTGTTTGGGGTCATATAAGTGCTGTAGTTAACTTACAATTGCTGGAGTTAATGTTTGGAGTGTTATAGAGAGTCTGAAATTAATGTTTGGATGTTGAAATAGAGATTTGGACTGTTTTAGGTAGTTATTTAACTGCTGAAGATAGTCGTTAGCTGTTGTACGTAGTGGTTTGGGTGCTGTCCATTCTTATAGATGGCTGTTTGGGGGAGCTGTTAGCTGTTATAAATGTTGTCGGAGCTTAGAAACTGTTATAGGTCGTTGCTTGGGTGCTGTAGTCGTCGTTTGGGCCTATATAAATGTTGTTCGGTGATAATAAAACTGTTGTATGCATTGTGAGAGCTTTTGGGGTGTTGTGAGAGTTATTTGGTATTATTTGGAACGTGGTTATGTTGTTGGGGGCATCGCGTGGGTCAATTTTGACATAGTTTTAATACTGTTTGGGCATCATTTTGGCACTATTTTGGAGCTGATTTTGAGAGTTTTGCCTACGGTTTTGGGGTTGAGTTTGATAACTCTATTTATTATTTTGGGGCCGGATTTGGAGAATTTTATTCACTGTTTTGAATTTCATTTGATTATCATTTCAACGCTTTTAGGTCGATTTACTTATTGTTTTTTTCCCATTTTTCAGCTTTGCTAGTTTTGGAAGTGGATCGGCCTTCTTCTTTTATTTTGTTTATTTTTAAATGGTTAAGTCATAAAGTTGATGATTGATGATTTAATTAATTGAAAGATATAGAAAATCTTAAATCACCTTAAGCATAAGTTAAAGTGTAGGTTTCCTGGAGGTTAAGTACACACCCTAGGTGAGAGTCCATCCACCTAATCCTCAGCATGGTCTTCCTAGATTTTAGGAACACACCCTAGGTGAGAGTCCATCCACCTAATCCTCAGCATGGTCTCCCTAGATATTAGGAGCACACCCTAAGTGAGAGTCCATCCACTTAATTCTCAGCATAGACTTCTAGATTTTAGGGGCACACCCTAGGTGAGAGTCTATCCACCTAATTTTCAGCATAGGCTTCCTAGATTTTAGGAGCACACCTTAGNAAGCATTTTTACTATTTTCAAATTATGGACTCAAAAGCTTTCTATCTCATACACTGGCCATTGCCACCNTGCATTTCCTTTTTTTTTTTTACTCTAATTCTATTTTGTAAGCTTGTTTGCGAGACGGGAATATAAAAGATTCAGCTTTTTTGTCCTCATTTCTTATTTTTGTTTTTAAAAAAATATGTTTGGTTAGTGTTTTGTAACTATTTATATCTTATTTTAACAAGTTATTTTTAAATGATTCAATATAATTTTTAAGCATTTTTACTATTTTCAAATTATGGACTCAAAAGCTTTCTATCTCATACACTGGCCATTGCCACCCTGTTGGTTGTTGCCATCCCACTATTGCAACACATATGATCGTTGTCCTTACCATTCAACCCCAACACCCCCAACACACACACAATGGCTTATTGCCGCTACCTTATTGTTGGCTCGCCGTTGCCACCGTTGTAGAAATCAACTTATGCAATATTTAATACGAACAAAAAAAACCTATCCAAACTTGTTTTTGTTTGTATCAAATATATACAAAAAAATAAAAATTTAAGAAAAGTAAAAAAGAATTGAAGCCTTCCATTTCCTTCTTCATAGCATAGCATTATTTGAGCATGTTCTTTTTTTCATACAAATTCTCATGTTTTATTTCTTTTTCAAGAGCTTTCATCTCCATCTTCATATCATTACTTTAATTATCATTACTTGATGTCTCAAAGAATGTTGCAAGGATAGAAGTAGTGATATGTAGGTTAGTAAGGAAGATTCAATGATTATGAGAAAATTTTTTTGTTATGATATGAACAAGTGACGATGTTATTTAGTATTTGTGTCAAATATATACAAAAAAAGAAAAATAAAAAAAAGAAAAAAAATTGAAGCCTTCCATTTCCTTCTTCATAGCATTATTTGAACATGTTTTTTTTTTTCATACAAATTCTCATGTTTTATTTCTTTTCCAAGAGCTTTCATCTCCATCTTCTTATCATTACTTTAATTATCATTACTTAATGTCTCAAAGAATATTGAAAGGATAGAAGCAGTGATATGTACGTTAGTAAGGAAGATTCAGTGATTATGAGAAAAATTTTTGTTATGATGATATTTAGTGTAAGTTATTACACCTTTGTTACTAAGATTCCTTTTAGTTGTTGCAGGGTCGATATTTCCCTCTATGGGTTCAATAATAAGAATTGATTCAATTGATTGAACTTGCTGAAAAAGGGATGATTGGTACCCACTCAGAGGAATCCAGTTGCTTAGAAAGTATCATATGATCTTCAATATTATCTACTTTGTAAAAATCCATACTTCTAATAAAGAAAATTATTGTTTGAACACCTATTTCTTCATCACTCACCATTTATTGTTCTCAAGGATATTTTTTTCTTTTTAATTCAAAGAATTTTATTGTGATGCTCGTGAATTACTAAAGTACAAATGCACCAACTTTCCCATAACTGATGAAAGAACCTTTTTTTTTCATTTATAATGATATATAAAGACTAGTCATTGCATCTAGCATCTCAAGGGCTTGATGATTTGTATCTTTTATCGATAATTGTATGTACTTGTATCTTATATCGATAATTGTATGCACTGTCATGATCCTTTTAGGAAAGTCAGAAATGATTTTAGTAAAATTATTCAAACATTTTACAACAAGATCAAAATTAATTTAGAGTTGAAATAAAAAAGTTGGATCCAATAATATCAAGGATGATTTTATCCATTTCCTTTTATCATAAATAGTACCAAGTCACGAGTCATCTTGTGTACATATATATCAAGAATATGGAGTGATAAAAATGAGAATCACCACTTGCTATCACAAGGGCTCACCTTTTTCAAAAGAATGTTTCAAAATAATATTGGTAGAAGTTGTTTTAATTCATAAACTAGTTACGTTCAAGAGTTCTTGTCTATTTAAGAGATCAATTTTGTATAAACCTTTAAATTTGTGCCAAGCAAAACTTAGTGGAGCTTCACAAAGCTCGATTTGTTCAGGTGCATTTGTGAGATCAAGTAGTGGGTGCTCTTGCTCTTAAATCAATATTGCATAAAAATTTCTCCGCCTACTTCATGGAATGGATGGTTTCAAATTTTGTGTAGTTTGATCTTAGTTTAGGTTTTGCATCTATTAGGGCTATAATCGAGTCAAGCTAAGTCGAGCCGAGTATATTATTGTTCGGACTTGACTTGGTATAATTATAAGTTTTTCATGTTTGGCTTGAGCTTGTGTCGATCTTTTATACATTGTTCAAGTTTGATCTATTTAACTTTTTCAATGTTTGTACTTGATTTGTTTAGGATAAGTGAATGAGTATTTAAACAAGCTAAAAATTCAAATGAGAGTCTAGATTTTCTTATAAAAAATTTAATAAATAATTTTGTAATTCTAATCGCAGCTACTAATTTGTTGATTATGAACTCTATTATCTTTAAACTTTACTACCTAACTACATAATTCTTATTGATAGGACTACGCCAGTTCAAATTCCGCAAGTGAAAGAACTAAATCGATTTAAAAGTTATAGGAATTATCATATACTTTATCATATTAATAAGAAAATAATCGCAATAATGTAATCCATATTGATGTTGTTAGTAATTGCTGTGTGATGTTCATAAAAAATAAACTCATTATATTCAAGGTTATGAAAACTCTACAAAAGAAATGTTTTATGACACGCTTTTTAACTGTAAATATCTCATTTGAAATTACCATTCTCTTATTAATAAATTAAATATATAATTAATAATTAAACTAAAAATAATATTGATATGATAATATATTACTATTAAATCTATAATAAATAATTTATAACTAATTAAATTTTATTTAAAAAATATATCATATAATATGAGTTATTATCGAGCTTAATATCAAGTATTTAATTAGTTATTTGTTGAACATCAAGCGATTTTATTTGTGAACATAAACAAATAAGTTCGACTATGTTCATGTTTAGTTCGTATAAGCTCCGAGCTTTTAAAAATTGTTCGAACTTGTTTGTTTACTAATTTGAATGGACATGATTGAGCCTTAGTCGAGTTGAGTTGAAGTTGTTCATCAAATGCATTGGTTCATTTGCAACCCTAGCGTCGATGTCTGTCGGCTAGGTGCCAAACATTCAAAAAGATATCATGTCTAAAAATTTATCAGCATGTTAGTTAATTTCTTGTGCATGAATGTCAATTCATATTCTTATGCTCTAGTGCCAACTAAAGTGGATAGATTGCGATTACCTTACCGTCTCTTGTATTGACACTTGTGTAAGTTCTTTATCAATTCACATTGAGCAAATTACTTCAAATGTTCACTTGTTTTATCAATTAACTTATACCATATTCACACATTCTTGTGTACTTCATTGATTTAATTGTTATTTATTGAGCTTTTGTTTTTATTTGTTTGAGAAGGCTTCCCATTGAAGAATTTTGAAAGGAATACAAAATTTCAGTGTATATCCATGATGCGGGCGTCAGTTAGGCCGCGGATCACGTCTGACGATCTAGTCAAACCGAGCGACATCTTTTTAATTTATTTCTAAGTTTTAGCACATTTCCTTTTATTATTTATTTCTTTTTAATCATTTTCTATATATGCATTGTATTAAGGTTTGAATTCTCAGTTTATGCTTATGTTTTTCATCCGACATCTCTATTTTTCTCCTTGAGAGCTGTACTCAAGGGTTGAGTGGTTCTCCGGCTGTATCTCGCTCACGAGATGGTGATTATCTTTCCTTGTACCCCTTCCACATCCTTCCCACATTGCTCCCCGTCGCTACCCAAAGCCCTTCTCTGTTGCAGCCTCCCGGAACGGTGATCTTTACTGTTTTTCCTGCAGTTTTTTTTGCTTACCAGCTGCTGTTTTCCTCTTCCCTGTTTGCTCCCGCCATCCATAAGGAACTGCTATTCCTGCATGTTCCAATCTCCCCAGTCACTCCTCAAAGTCCTGCCTGATGTATCCCAACTATCCATATCTGCCACCGCTGCTGTTCCAACATTCCCTATTTGCTGCCACCACCCAGAACAGCAAGGAGTTGTTGTCCCAGTGCTCTACCCTTGCAGTCGCCACCTTCTTCTTTTTGCCATCGTATAGGACAGTATCCCCATCAATCTCCATTGCTTGCTTGCTGTCTGGGGAACTTGAAGCAGCCGCCTTGTTGTTTTTGCTTGCCAATTGGTCCTTTTCCACTCTTCGATCCTGCCCTAGTTGGAGCTAGTGTTGTGTCTGTTGCTATCTCAGATGTCGGTTGTATTTGGTTATGATTTTCTAGTAATTTTAGTAACAATACTCGCTTTCTTATTGTTGTTTTGGTTAACTTCGATATCATTTGCTATCACAGATAGCCTGACCCTAATCCTATTTTCCTATCCCTCTGCCTAACCCAACTTTCTCACCCAATATCACTCCCATATACTCTATCCCATTTACCCATACCCAAAACCTAATCATGCCATCGAGGAAACAAGAGTTGAATGTCGATCAAGAGTTTACCATGGAAGAGATAAAGTGACAACTCCGTCGAGTGCTGCAACAACTCGTTGAAATTGAGGAAAGGAACCATAGAGAGGTCATCACCGACCGTTATAGCGAGATCCGAGGAGAGTGAGAAGAACATCTGAATCCCTTCCGTAGGGATTATTTCAATGAAGAGGATGATCAACTACGATGCTTCCGGATTCAATATTAGAGGAAACTGAGAGAGGAAGTGCCCGTTAGAGGATACATATACTTATGGGTCAAAGCGGATATATCGGATTTTGAGGTTCAAATGAATTTAGATGACTTCATTGAGTGGTTGCAGATCGTCAAGAGGATATTTGAATATAAGGAGGTGCCAACTGACAGAAAGGTAAAGCTCTCTATTATCAATTGAAGAAAGTGGCTCGTGTTAGGAGAATCTGAGGAGGGAGAGACGAAGAGGACGTGACAAAATCACTACCTGAGAGAAAATGAAGGGATGAGCGCAAACACCTACCAGTTCATTACAGATAGGACATGTTCTCTGGGCAACATCACCGAGTAAATGCCACATCTCATCAGCAAAGTTCAATCCCAGGATCAAGCAACAAGAGTACACCCAATCGAGTATCCAAGCCGATCCTGCATGAGGAACTTATTCAGAGTGGAGAATAGGTGGATTCAACTAGCATTCCCAAAGCTGTCACACAAGTTCCACGGTGCATCAGATTGCCCAAATAAAAGTACAACATATTTCACTGAGCAGAGAGATATTGAAATGGACACTAACACAGTAGATACTGAAGAAGGTGAGGACACAAAGGAGTATCAGCTTCCAACTTATTGGGGAAAGATGCACGTAGTTCAAGCTGAGTCCATGAGAGATTCTCCTACAGAATTAGCATTGGTTGTCTAAGACAGTCATGAGTCCGAGAAAGCGACAACCCCAGATAAGAGTATTACACTTTTCAGATATATAGTTTACTTTTTGAGTTGCCTATACTAAGGGAGATCCAACATGTAAGAGATGAGATTTTGGGTCACTTCTAGAAGACTGTATGAAGTCATTTGGGTATTAAAATCAGTTATGTTGTGTACCCATCGATAGATGATTAGCCTTGGTGTAATTCTCACAAATCATTGGCTGGCTTTACGCGTCCTTTCGGATTCACAGCATTGCACTTGGAGATGAAAAGGTGTGGAAGACAACATTCATATTTCCTCTAATTGTTTGTTTTTTGTAGTGTTGCACAAACTCATAGCCTGGGGATTAAATGTCCCAAAGTACCATAATTTCAACGAAATCATTGCTTGCTTCCACAATATCTTCAGCAAATGTATCCCCTTGATGAGACTAACTTGCAATGAGGTTTACCTCTGTTGGCAGTCTAGGAATGCTAGAAAGCATGCCAAATCTGACGATTGCTTCGAATTTGCTCATAGTGTTCCTCAACCTTATTTTCCTTTCTAATTGGAGCAATGGGGCGCTATTCAACAAGACNCACTACCTGAGAGAAAATGAAGGGATGAGCGCAAACACCTACCAGTTCATTACAGATAGGACATGTACTCTGGGCAACATCACCGAGTAAATGCCACATCTCATCAGCAAAGTTCAATCCCAGGATCAAGCAACAAGAGTACACCCAATCGAGCATCCAAGCCGATCCTGCATGAGGAACTTATTCAGAGTGGAGAATAGGTGGATTCAACCAGCATTCCCAAAGCTGTCACACAAGCTCCACGGTGCATCAGATTGCCCAAATAAAAGTACAACCTATTTCACTGAGCAGAGAGATATTGAAGAAATGGACACTAACACAGTAGATACTGAAGAAGGTGAGGACACAAAGGAGTATCAGCTTCCAACTTATTGGGGAAAGATGCACGTAGTTCAAGTTGAGTAGCATTGATTGTCTAAGACAGTCATGAGTTCGAGAAAGCGACAACCCCAGATAAGAGTATTAAACTTTTCAGATATATAGTTTACTTTTTGAGTTGCCTATACTAAGGGAGATCCAACATGTAAGAGATGAGATTTTGGGTCACTTCTAGAAGACTGTATGAAGTCATTTGGGTATTAAAATCAGTTATGTTGTGTACCCATCGATAGATGATTAGCCTTGGCGTAATTCTCACAAATCATTGGCTGGCTTTACGCGTCCTTTCGGATTCACGGCATTGCTCTTGGAGATGAAAAGGTGTGGAAGACAACATTCATATTTCCTCTAATTGTTTGTTTTTTGTAGTGTTGCACAAACTCATAGCCTGGGGATTAAATGTCCCAAAGTACCATAATTTCAACGAAATCATTGCTTGCTTCCACAATATCTTCAGCAAATGTATCCCCTTGATGAGACTAACTTGCAATGAGGTTTACCTCTGTTGGCAGTCTAGGAATGCTAGAAAGCATGCCAAATCTGACGATTGCTTCGAATTTGCTCAAAGTGTTCCTCAACCTTATTTTCCTTTCTGATTGGAGCAATGGGGCGCTATTCAACAAGACTGGCCCCCTCCCAAAAAAAAAAAGAACCACCTCACCACTATTAGTACCATTATTGGTGACAAAACGGGGCATCTTATCAGTGCTGCAATACACAAATCCATAACATGGGACAACACACTTGTGGAAATTAAGACAATCTTTTGTCTCCATATGTTGATTGAGGAATGGATGTTTGAAGGTACATGAATCATCATTGAAGGAGATAACTATAATGTAATCAACTTTTGTTGAAACATGATGGACAAGAAGGTGTGGCAAATTCAGCTTCCTGACAATCCAAACATTGGTTTCTTGCTTCGATTTAAGCAAGTTTTGTTTCAACATAAGAATAGAGATAGCAACTTAGCAGCTCATACTTGTGCAAGGATGGTATTAGATGGGGATTTTCTTTTACATCATGTAAATGTACATGATTCTCTTTTTTCGGTTTTACAGCAGGATAGTGCCCACATTGTAAATGCCCAAGGGGCAGTCTTTTTTTGATTTTACAGTAGGATAGTGCCCACATTGTAAATGCCCATGGGGCATAGTTTTATTTTGGTTTTTTGGCTTTTTGGGAACTTTTTTGTAACCATTTTTTTACTTTATTAATGCAATATGCACCTTTCATAGATGAACAGACATGATAGATGAAACAATGTGTTGGAAATCACCTTAAGGGTTTTGTGAGAAATAACATCCTACAATGCGATTCGTTTCCACCAGAGAAGAAATGACCTCTCCAAAGTGGTTGCTATTGACAAATTTTTCTCCTAAAATTGATTCCTCTTTATGTACTTGTTTATCAGATACACATAGACTAGTAAGAGGAGTGGAAGAAACCAATTAAATATTTAATAGCTCCAGGCTTGGTTCTTGAGGATACCCATCCATATGTAGTTCCAATTTTGGGTTTGCTAAAAGAAGATGAATATTTTTTCTATCAGGATGTACTTTGGAATGTCAATGTTTCCTCCACCTTCAACATGGCCAACCAGTCTCCAGACTATCAAGAGCCAAAAGCTTCGACAAATGAGGTCGAAGCTCTCCTAACCTCAAAAGAATGTTTATGGCTTCGCAATTTGATTCCTTTGATGATTTTATTAAGAAACTTGTGAGCATGATTTTGATTGCTCGGATTTACTATCATACTATTCATTAGTGCTTGCGTGTAAGGAACAACAAGAAGCATGGGCGGTTCTTTGCTACCCCTTCAATTTTTGCAGCTTCGGAGATTGAAGCCTTAACTAAGACTAATGTCTTCCCCATCCCAGAGANTATACTATTCATTAGTGCTTGCGTGTAAGGAACAACAAGAAGCATGGGCGGTTCTTTCCTACCCCTTCAATTTTTGCAGCTTCGGAGATTGAAGCCTTAACTAAGACTAATGTCTTCCCCATCCCAGAGAACCGGAACACTAGCAAGTTTGATAGGTTGTTGTTCCCTCATTTCTGGTGCTCCCCCACCCCCTCCCTCCCGGGATGGATTAAGGCAAAAATGGATGGTGCGCTTCTCCCCAATGGTCGTGCTGGCTTTTGGTGTAACCATCCGCGATGAAATAGGTTNTATGGATATAAGAGTTCAGTGGTATGTATGTAAATATTTAAGTTTAGGTGTTTAGTTTGTATATGCATAAGAACTGAATGATATGTATTAATTAAATGCATAATGTGGTATGTGCGTATAAATTGAAGGTTTGGTGTTAGGTATGTATATATATTAAGGGAATGTTATTAGTAAAACTCGGGTTGATTGGTTGAAGTGGAGGAATGCATCGAGTCTATTGTTAAAATAATCGTGATATAAAAATATTATTATTAGTAGAATTAGAGTTGGTTGGTTGAAGCGGAGAAATGCATGCATCGATCCGGTCTATTGTTCAAAGTGATGGTGATATAGATTGGGATGCTATTAGTAGAATTCAAGTTGGTTGGTCATGTTCATAATGATGGTGATAGAGAAAGAAATGTTATTAGAGAATTCACATTGGTTGGTTGAAGTGGATGAATGCATGAGGTCAATTGTTTAAAAAATAAACCACTTCAAAAAAGTGTCTTATATATGGATGACCATGTAGTGTCGACATCACTGGATAAAGCGAGCTACTTAAAAGATATT
>JXCR01139321.1:5328-17738 GCA_002079205.1 Phalaenopsis hybrid cultivar
ATTAATTTGAGAATTTCAATGGGTATTGAAATTAATTTGGGAATTCCAAAGGGTATTGAAATTAATTTGAGAATTCCAAAGGGTATTGAAATTAATTTGGGAATTCCAAAGGGTATTGAAATTAATTTAGAGTTTTAATTAATTTGAAAATTCTAAAGAAATAAATTTAATTCCCATCATTAACTAATTTGGGAATCTTAAAGAAAAAATCCCAACAACGCCCACATCCATACAAGATTTGTTGGCTTAGAAAGGGAGTTGAAGTGCAAGTGGGGGGTATGTGCCAAGTTATCTTTTCTATTGGTAAGAACTTCATTTGTGAAGCTCTTTGTGACATTATTGAGATGGGCGTATGTCGATTTATTTTAGAAAGACCTTGGCAATTTGATATGGGGGCTTAGTATGAACGTCGAGCTAATGCTTATCTACTTGATTGGAAAGTAAAGAAATTGCGACTGCAGCCCACATCTCCATCCGCCAAGGATGTCCTGCTGCTTGCATTAATGTTTGGGGGCTCATATATTATTGGTTTATAAAACTAATGCTCGCCTGCTTGCAGTGATGATGGCACTGCAAAATGGCAGGGGCACCAAATATTACAGAAAATTGTGGATGAATTGTTACCAAAAAGCTCATTCGACGTAGCGTTAGCTGTTGTGTCATTCTTGCTCTTATCGTACCTAAGAAATATATATCATAGAGAAACTGCATTGATAGCAAAGGTATAAATAAAATCACAGTTAAATTCCATTTTCCAAAGCTTATATTAGATGAATTATTGGACCGGTTGAGTGGCACATCTATTTTTTTCTAAAATAGATGGTCATAGGTGGTACCACCAAATTCAGATTAGAGAAGGTGATGAATGGGAAAATATGTTCAAGATGAAGGTTTGTGTGGAGAGTAATGTCGTTTGTACATGAAACACACCAAGAACTTTTATGAGAGTAATGCATGCCTTATCAAAGCCTTTCTTTGATAATTTTTAAAATTTAGAATAAAGTTTTGGTTTGCAGGGTCATTTGATCATTTTTATGTCAGTTTGATGGTAACCAAACATCATTTATACTTAAAATTTTACTTTTAGAATTTTCATACATGAAAAATTGTCTCACATACAACATTTTCAACAAATCATTATTTTTGAATATAGACTCCACCTGTATGTTTGTATCGTTGAAAATTTTCAAATAAACCCTTTTGTGCCCAAATCCGCACTATTTGGGGGCCTGTAAAGCCGACGACCATCTAGAAGATAATTTTGATAATAAAAAGAATAATTACAATAATCAAATCAAATTAAACCAAAATAAATATGAGCTAAATACGCTTAATTTAATCAATTAAAAGCCACTACAAGTTCCAACTCAAAATTCATCATGTATACAGGCCAACAAGCTTGATAGAGAGCTATTCACGACAAAGTTGCATATCCTTATACATCAGCGCGTGGGCAGATTATTTAGATTTTTTAACACTTCTTTTTATTATTTCTGATGATATATAAATGTCCTGATATGTTGCCTGTGTTTGACATGTACAAGTATCCAGTTGTGATCTCGTAGTCGCTCGACCTTTTCTGTGGCGATCGCGCAGTTGCTCGAACTTGTTGTCACGATCCAACACTCCCTGGGTAGCTCCTATCTCGTTCCTCCAGATGTAGTGGCCGGCCAGAAGGAATCGAGGCGAAACTGTAGTGGTACAGTGGCATTCTCTAGTGTTAGGGTTTGTCACTGTTTTGCTCAAAAAAAATTTCCTTCATTTCATTATAACTGGCTTACATAGAGCCTTATAGGTTACAATATTTACAAATAAACCCATAGATTTCATCTATTTACAAATAGGACCATACATTAGATATAAATCTTAACATGGAGGTTTAGAGATCATAGGTGAGTGGTGTTCGAATGATAGCGGTTGGGCAGTAGAAGTCAGACGCTAATGGACTAGTGATAATGGTCCAAGAATGCAACTAGTAGTTTACTAAACATTTTCTATATTAAGCATGAATCTCAATGCATGTTCAAATTAAAAGTTTTCGAAATCAATTTTAGTATCATCCAAATTTTGATTTTGGAAAACCTAGAGCCAAACCATACACTGCGTCAAAACCAACCAAACAACACCAAAAAAAGATTTGATCCAAGTCTCAAATGTTGTGTAGAGTCGGATTGGGCAAAGACCACCTTGCTAATGCCCTAGTGTTGGGCAGCACTCCAGTCTCCATAACAGAGCGTCGGGGCGCCAATAAGGTCGCCTAGGCTCTCATCAAATTCTTTTGAAACAGAACACCCGGAAACCCGACGCCCGAGGGTAGCGCCTAAGCGTCCATAACCAATTTTTTACTATTCGGGACTTCAAATTTGTCTCTGATTGCGGGAAGATGTGTGAGCAAGTGGATATTATATGCGAGCGAGTGCGAAGGATTGAATTTCGATTTCTATTGCGTAAGGGTGAGAGAAAGGACTATTCTTGTATTCCAAGACTATAGAGAAGCTTGAGTGTGGTGGAATCAGTGCATTTCTTCTTATTTCTTCATAGAGAATTCCTAGGTGTGGGCTCTATAAATTTTTACTGTTCTCTGCATTTTTCAGTGTTTTATTACTTTGTGTGCTTCATTCTATATTTTGCTTCAGATCTCTTAGAATCGGATTCTGCAGTTTCTTCACAACATAAATAAGCCTATATCAAGCTCCAGCAATGTAATAAGAAACTTTAGTACATTAAAAGCAAAATAATCTCTAAATCTTACCAGCTTATAATCAAATTGAGTGGCTAGATAAAATGAATCAAATAAGCTTAAGATCACCGAATTCCGACATCATAGACGCACTCAAATACTTAAAAAACTATATGAAAAAGAGAATCACTCAAAAATTCAACTTCCTGAAATATTTCAAAAATAAATAGCCAAAGACATTAAAATAAACAGAAAAATAAATCCAGCTTCAGTACTGTCAAGAAGAACTGGTAGCTCTGCTTATTACAACTCAGAAACCATCATCGGTTCCCATGAGACAAAACAAACCCTTATTCAATTAGAATAGAATACTCCAGGTTCAACGTCAGAAAACAACGGCACCAACAAGCAAAGACGTCAATGACACAGTTAAGTTGTCATCCAGCTCTGAATGGATAGGCAATGACTCGACAATTGCTGCAGCTAATGATACAAGCATGAAACGCCAGAACATGCTCCAGCTCTCCTCCACGAATCCAAATGAAGCGAAGTAATGCATGAACCTAAACTTGTATGTAAAATATTAAGTGAAGTGAATTATCATTTGACATGAAATTTTTGTACTTTCTATACTTTTATGACAAGGGGTGAATGCTTGTTTAAATTGAACTTCACTTAAATTTTTATTTTGAGTGTGTGATTTTGTGCATGATACTTGAATTCGAATCAGTGGTTATCATATATGATATCAAAGCTTAAGATTGCATCAACGTTTTGACCAAGAAAAAAATGTCAATAAAAATAATAACAAAATACAATTAAAACAAAAATGGAACAAGCTATGGCTCTCAAAAGCTACAATATGACCAAGGTTCGAAATTCTCTTGTAAGATTTGAATGAGTTGTAGACAAGATTATTTGCCTCTAGACTATAATGTTATTATTATCTTTTTCAATAAAAATCAAAGGCAAAAAGTTAAGGACGATGGGTTAAAATACAATTCAACAAAAACACTACATGAAACTTAATATATAACTGTATTATTTAGAAAATAATTTTATTCCCACTTCTTCCATATATTACATTGCACAACATACATATAAATAAAAAAGAAATAAAATTGGAATCTCTAAATGAGAAGAGAAATATAAATAAAAGAAAACATCATTAGTGGAGAATATTTTGAGAGAACTAAATTCCTTTTTAATGAGAATTTGCACCTTTATATACTTCCCCTGACGCGGGAGCTCCTCATGGAACTATTTATTCGACTCATGCTATAGTCTCTCAACCATTCTGTGAATTGGACTGAAGCGGAGCTCACCCAATGGCCTGGGTCGGGGTAGGAGCACCAAATTGAGGGCTGATCGACCTTCTTAACGTGGATTTGGTGCCTTCTTTCAAAAGTGAGTCCAATCCTAATTACATAGGGCCTATATATTTGATTCATGAGTATAGGGTGTCAGTTTTGAGATTAAGTTTGTTTAGGAATGATGTCCGGATCTATTTTCTCTCTTTAAGGGTTGTATCTGAGAGATTATGAAGTGTTCCAGCTTTATTTCTCTCCGAAGGTGGTGATTATCTTCCCTTATCCCCTTACGCATCCTCCAACATCGCTCCCAGCCACCCTTCCTTCCTGCAGCCACCTGAAATAGCCTATTTTGCTGTCTTCTACAGTTCCAACTGCCAACAATGGCTTCCCCTCCCTACCTTTCAATGTCATCGCAGTTCTAATCCTCCACCTTTTGTTATCCCCACCCAAAAATCCCTCGCCTTGTTGTTTTATCGTTGTCTAACCACCCTACATTGTTGTTGCAACCCAGTACAACACTTTCCCTGTTGTTTACTCATTGTCCAACCACTCAACCTTACTCTAATTGCCCAGGATAGCATCTTGTCTCACTTTAGCTGCCACCATCGCCCCCTTGCTACGTTCCAACATTCAACCTTCCAACCATCATTTGCTTCCCCTTTGGAGATCCAAACCCTTGTCGATTGCCACCCCCCTCACCCCAAGATCCGCCCTACCCATGTCATGAGTTGTATTGTTGTTATTTCATATTTTAGTGCGTCGCGAGTCTTGTTGTTATTTCCTATTTCAGTGTGTTGAGTGTCATGTTTGTTATTTTCTCTTTCAAGTGTGTTGGTTGCAATCGCATATTTGCTTTAAGTAATACTATTGGGCTTAATTTTGTAGTTAAATCCAGTATCATTTGGTATCAGAGCTAGCTTAACTTTAATCTTATCTTAGAGTTTCTAGCATCCGTAATATCAAAACTTAACTCCACCTAACCTCCCTGAAAAAAATTTTCCCCTGCTTTTCCACTCAAAACATCCCAATATACCCTCTTTCGCATACATAAACCCTAACCACGCCGCCACCAACACAAGTGTCAAACGTCAATCAAGAATTTACCATAAAAGAGATATAGCGACAACTCCATCGAATGCTACAACAACTTGATAAAAATTAAAAAAGGAGACCACCCAATTGGCTCACCTGAACTCTATTTGATTAGAGAGATGAAGTGTCTATTCGAGTATACAGAGGTGAAGTGTCTGTTAGAGATTTCAGAAATGAAGAGTCCCTATCCCGAAGAGTTGATCTAAACTATCTGAGAAGCCAAGATTTTGAGGAAACAGTGGATTTGCCACATTTTGACTTGCACTTGGATTCGGATGAGTTCATCGAGTGTCTCTAGACTATGAAACTTTTCATTGAGTATCAAGACATCTCATTGGACGAAATGGTGAAACTACTCTACAACAAGTTAAAGAAAAGTGCATTATTTTAGTGGAAAATTTGAAGCACCAACGCCATTATTAGAGGAAAGATACGATCACTACTTGGTCCAATATGAAATGAGAGATGTAGCGTAAGTACCTATTAGTTCATTACATACAAGATGTACATACTCTAGCTTTAAAAGTAGAGTGACAACATGAACGAATGATCACCACATCTTACAAGTAAAATTCAACCCCGGGATCTTACAACAATAGTACACTGAGGGGAAAGTCCAAGCAGACCCCGCATGAGGAGGCACTAGATCAGAGTGGAGAATAGTTAAAACTAATCTACATTCTCAAATTCATCCTAGCCAAGAAGTTTTTCAAATAACATAGATTTGGGCATACCAAATCTAATTGCACAACCAGGAGAATGACACCTCTCACAAATCAAGGAACAATTGAAGAAATAAATAGTAATCCAATAAAAAATAAATATTTCAGAGAGTATTCTCAACGTCCACCCGACAAGGAAAAAACTTTAGCGAGTCCAGTTGAACCCAGGAGAGAAATTTCAGTTGGGTTGACAATAGTTATCTCAAAAGTTAATGAGTTCGAGGTAATAGGTGTTTATGCAGAGTATAAGATTGTGGTGCTTCAAATGAACATTTTACAGGCATTGAGATGAGCATCAATAGGACAGGCATTGGAGGTCTAAAAAGGCCATGAGTTTGAGGAGTTGATACTCGACACAGCTTCAGATAAGAGGATGTCAAAATTTCAGATACACCGCCTACAACTCGAATTGCCCCTTATGAGGAAGGTCCCACACATTAAGGATGAGAATATTTAGAGCTGCTTCTGGAATGACCATAAGGATTCATTAGGGTATTAAATTCAGTTCAGTAGTATATCCTCTAATAGATGATCAAGCATGATAGATGAACCAAAGCGTTGGAAACCGCCTTAGGCTTTGTAAAGGAAAAAACATCATATAGTGGAATCCAAGTCCTTACAAAGAAAGAAGAGATCTCTCATGAGTGGTTGCTAGTTAGAGTTGATCATTCTGTCACAAATTTCACCCCTGAGTTGAATCCCCTTACATAATTGTTTACTAGATACACTTAAACAAGTACGAGGGGTGGAAGAAGTACAGATTTAACGACTCAAAGCTTTGGTTCGTAAGAATATCTATCTACATGCAACTCCAGCTCAAGTTTTGTCAAAAAGGGATAGATATTTACTATATTAGGATGTGCTTCGGAACGATAACGTCTGCAGGATTAACTTATGGAGATATTGCTATATTTCCACTACTTGCAACGTGGTCTACTTGACTACTACGAGAAAATAGAAGCTTCTACAAAAGAGATCAAAGCTCCCCCACCCAGGAAACTGGCGTGGGAGCTCCCCACAGGACTATTTCTATGACTCATGATATGGTCCTGCGACTGATTCACAAAATGGACCTAAAACGAAACTCTACCAGCGACTTATGACCAATTTAGAACACCAAATTGAGGTTGGTTGATCTTCCTTACGTGGATTTGGGGCATCTTTTTAAAAGTTGACACAATTCTAATTATCTATGGCATATATATTTGATTCATGCGATTGAGGTTTCAATTTTTGGCAAGAGATTGGGTAGTGCTTCAAATGTATCTCTCCCCCGAGGTGGTGATTATCTTCCCGTATCTGCTTTTACATCCTCCCACATCCCTCTCGGCTGCCCCTTCCCTGCTAAAACAGCCCGAAATAGCCTCTTTTGTCGTTTTTGTAGTTCCAACTGCTGACAATGACTTCCCCTCCTTACTCTTTGCTGCATCAGAGTTCTAATCCTCCACGTTTTGTTGCAACCAACCAGAAATCCTACTGTGTATTGTTATATTGTTGTCTGACCGCCCAACACCGTTGTCGCAACTCAAAACAACACTTTTCATGTTGTTTACTCGTTGTCTAGCCCCTCGCCCTTGCTACCACCACCAAAGATAGCCCGTCACTTCGTTGTTCCGACAGTTTCTCCCCTCCCCTTTGTTGGCACCATCTCTCCCTTGCTGCCACTCCACCATCTAGCCATTCAACCACCTTTTGCTACCTCTTCGAATACCCAAACTCTCAATTATCACCACCCCACCCCACAAGATCCGCCTCAGTCATGTGTCATGTGTCATGAGTCATTATATTGTTATTTCCTACTTTTGTGTGTCACGTGTCGTGTTTGTTGTTGGTTTCTCTTTCAAGTATTTTGGTTGTAGCTGTCTATTTGCTTTCAAAAATAATATTGGGCTTACCTATTGTGGTTTGGGTTAACTGACATGTGTGGTAGCATGCTAAATTTTCCTTTATATTTAACACTTATTTTTGATAAAATTGCACTTTAAAGGAAAGTATTTCTACGTTTTCGTTGCAAGTATAAAATGTAAAAGATTTGGAGCAAATTGGAGCTGAAACGAAGCAAAAGGAAGGCACATGAAGCAATGGAGCAAATAGCAGGTAGCCGTCTAGGCGCCAGCTTCTGGCACCTTGGCGCTACAACATGGCACCATGGCGCCGCAAATGGGTGTGGCATCAGATTGTGTCTAGAAACTAGAGAAGGTGATGTCATGGCGCCACATACATACTGGCGCCTAAGCCCCAGTTATTTCCCGGGCTTACCCGAGAAAATGGCGCCTGGGCGCTAGAACTGCTTTGTACAGTTTCTGTAGCGGTTGTGCACGAAATTGGAGGTTATGAGCAGGGAGAAGCAGATCATTTGAGGGGAGGATCATTTTGTGAAGCCAAGGAAAAAATCTAAGTGTGCGGGAAAGTGGAGTCTTAAGTGAGGTTTTATATTTTTTTGAATTTTCTTGGAGAGAATTGAGAGGATATTGTAAAGGATTGTTGTAAGCAGTGCAATGAACACATGTTGATCATTTGGGAAGAAGTTTTTACTTCTTTTCTCAGGTGCAACCGAAAGAGAGTAAAGAAACAGTTAGTATTTTTTGGTGTTTCGAGGGTGACAAGCAGAAACAATTACCTAAATAAATCAAACTTTTTTATGCACTCGAAAGAGAGTAAAGAAGAGGAATGCTCCTATTTGTCACTAATTATAATCTATATTCTATGTGTTCTAGTCTTACACAAATTACTTATTCCATTACAAGGGAGGGTATTTTTCATCACTTGATCTTTCTTAACTTATTTAACTTTAGTAAAATTAACTTTAGAGTAAATCTATATGTTTAGTAATATTTTAGTAGAATTTACAAGCACAATTTAAATCGATTTTATTTCTAGGCTAAGACTCTTATTAATAGGCTAAAAACTTTTCTTAAGTTTTTAAAATAACAGCCTTCACTTTGGGATTGATACTCCGAACTCAAAAATCTGATATTACTTAAACGATACATATACTTGCGTAAGACACCTAGTGTGTAGTGCTAAATTATGAAAAAACTCAAGTCATAATATCTATAAAATATATTTTAGATTTCAAATATTTCATCCAAAATCATTGGGGCATCCGACAGGTTGGTCAAGTTTTTTGCGTTGTTGTCGAGGATGTGCGACGGTTAATTTGACTTAGAAAAATTTTAGTTGAACTAATTAAACGTAGATTTGAAAAATCATATTGTTGTTTCTTTGTGTAAATGTTTGTTTGTTTGTTTAAGGTAGTATTAAAAAATTATTAGATTTAAGTATTTGTTTTATGTGTTTTTCTGTAATTTACTTATTGAACTTTAATTGTGTATGTGTAGTGCAGGATCTTCAGGACTTGTGCCCCACGATTCTGAATTAGAAAGAACAATTAGAAGGATTAAAAAATAAAAGACTTTACCAATTTGTAGAAGAAATGACGAATACTCAGCAAAACAACTTAGATAATTAAACATCATAACGCACATAAACCATTAAGGGATTAGATTAATCCTACGACAGATAAAATTCATTTAAGTATACAAACTCCTGTCATAGAGGCTAGCACATTAAATTTGAAACCTAATATTATTCAAATGGTGCAGAACAACCAATTTGGAGGAACTCCATCTGAGGATCCAAATTTAAACTTGACTAGTTACATTTCGTTATAATGGAGTGTCAAATGGCGTTGTTAGACTTCGAATTTTCCCTTTTCCTTAAGGGATAAAGCTAAAATGTGGTTGAATTCATCAGCGCCCGGATCTATTATAACTTAGAGTGACTTAGCTCAAAAATTGCTAGCTAAGTATTTTTCACCTTAAAAAATTGCTAGCTAAGTATTTTTCACCTTCAAAACTACTAAATTAGAAATGATATTATCTCATTTTGTAGTATGAAAGTGAATCAGTATATGAAGCATGAGAAAGGTTTAAGAAACTTCTGCCCACATCATGCTCTGTTAGATTGATTAATCATTAAACTTTTTACAATGGCAGGATCTCTTAGATCTATCATTGACGCTGGTGGTGGTGGTTCACTCATGTCCAAATCATTTAATGAAGCTTATTCTTTAATTGAAGAGATAACGACTTTCCAATAACCTTCTGAAAAGGTAAATCCTAACAAGATAGTGTTCACGATATGAATATATTGTCAATTCTTACTTCTCAGGTTGCAGCAATATCTATAAAGCTAGATCAATTTAGAATGAACTAACCTCAAATAACCTTCAGTAATTGAGAAAAATTCATTATAACAGATTGTTCATTCTAATACTTCATCATTAGGGACCTTAAATACCATTAACAATAGACCTAATAACCCTTATTCTAATTTTTATAATCCAGGTTGGAAGAATCATCTTAATTTTACCTGGAATAATAATTCTGGAGGTGAAAACCAATAATAAAAAAATAATCAAGTAAACCCTATAGGAAACTGGAATAACAAAACTAGTACCAACTATAAATTTTCTTATCCATCAGGCTTTAACAATAATCAGCAATTTAAGGAGAAGAAATTGTTTCTGAAGGAGATTGTGTTGCAAATGGGAAACCAATTGCAAAGTAATATAGAGATAAGAAATATAGCGAATTAATAGCGATAAGAAATATAGAGAATTAATTGAAATAAATTGTTAACGCACTCAGAAATAGGTCCAAAAAAACTCTTCTTAACAACATTGAGATAAATACTAAAGAGAAGAATAAATAGCAAATTAAAGTCATCAAATTAAGNTGTATTGAAATTAATTTGAGAATTCCAAAGGGTATTGAAATTAATTTGGGAATTCCAAAGGGTTTGAAATTAAAATAGAGTTTTAATTAATTTGGAAAATTCTAAAAAAATAAATTTAATTCCCATCATTAACTAATTTGGGAATCTTAAAGAAAAAATCCCAACAACGCCCACATCCATACAAGATTTGTTGGCTTAGCAAGGGAGTTGAAGTGCAAGTGGGGGGTATGTGCCAAGTTATCTTTTCTATTGGTAAGAACTTCATTTGTGAAGCTCTTTGTGACATTATTGAGATGGGCGTATGTCGATTTATTTTAGAAAGACCTTGGCAATTTGATATGGGGGCTTAGTATGAACGTCGAGCTAATGCTTATCTACTTGATTGGAAAGTAAAGAAATTGCGACTGCAGCCCACATCTCCATCCACCAAGGATGTCCTGCTGCTTGCATTAATGTTTGGGGGCTCATATATTATTGGTTTATAAAACTAATGCTCGCCTGCTTGCAGTGATGATGGCACTGCAAAATGGCAGGGGCACCAAATATTACAGAAAATTGTGGATGAATTGTTACCAAAAAGCTCATTCGACGTAGCGTTAGCTGTTGTGTCATTCTTGCTCTTATCGTACCTAAGAAAGATATATCATAGAGAATCTGCATTGATAGCAAAGGTATAAATAAAATCACAGTTAAATTCCATTTTCCAAAGCTTATATTAGATGAATTATTGGACCGGTTGAGTGGCACATCTATTTTTTTCTAAAATAGATGGTCATAGGTGGTACCACCAAATTCAGATTAGAGAAGGTGATGAATGGGAAAATATGTTCAAGATGAAGGTTTGTGTGGAGAGTAATGTCGTTTGTACATGAAACACACCAAGAACTTTTATGAGATTAATGCATCACTTATCAAAGCCTTTCTTTGATAATTTTTAAAATTTAGAATAAAGTTTTGGTTTGCAGGGTCATTTGATCATTTTTATGTCAGTTTGATGGTAACCAAACATCATTTATATGTAAAATTTTACTTTTAGAATTTCCATGCATGAAAAATTGTCTCACATACAACATTTTCAACAAATCATTATTTTTGAAAATAGACTCCACCTCTATGTTCGTATCGTTGAAAATTTTCAAATAAACCCTTTTGTGCCCAAATCCGCACTATTTGGGGGCCCGTAAAGCCGACGACCATCTAGACAATAATTTTGATCATAAAAAGAATAATTACAATAATCAAATCAAATTAAACCAAAATAAATATGAGCTAAATACGCTTAATTTAATCAATTAAAAGCCACTAAAAGTTCCAACTCAAAATTCATCATGTATACAGGCCAACGAGCTTGATAGAGAGCTATTCACGACAAAGTTGCATATCCTTATACATCAGCGCGTGGGCAGATTATTTAGATTTTTTAAAACTTCTTTTTATTATTTCTGATCATATATAAATGTCCTGATATGTTGCCTGTGTTTGACATGTACAAGTATCCAATTATGATCTCGTAGTCGCTCGACCTTTTCTGTGGCGATCGCGCAGTTGCTCGAACTTGTTGTCACGATCCAACACTCCCCGAGTAGCTCCTATCTCGTTCCTCCAGATGTAGTGGCCGGCCAGAAGGAATCGAGGCGAAACTGTAGTGGTACAGTGGCATTCTCTAGTGTTAGGGTTTGTCACTGTTTTGCTCAAAAAAAATTTCCTTCATTTCATTATAACTGGCTTACATAGAGCCTTATAGGTTACAATATTTACAAATAAACCCATAGATTTCATCTATTTACAAATAGGACCATACATTAGATATAAATCTTAACATGGAGGTTTAGAGATCATAGGTGAGTGGTGTTCGAATGATAG
>JXCR01139321.1:22735-43594 GCA_002079205.1 Phalaenopsis hybrid cultivar
CCCTCCCTACCTTTCAATGTCATCGCAGTTCTAATCCTCCACCTTTTGTTGTCCCCACCCAAAAATCCCTCGCCTTGTTGTTTTATCGTTGTCTAACCACCCTACATTGTTGTTGCAACCCAGTACAACACTTTCCCTGTTGTTTACTCATTGTCCAACCACTCAACCTTACTCTAATTGCCCAGGATAGCATCTTGTCTCACTTTAGCTGCCACCATCGCCCCCTTGCTACGTTCCAACATTCAACCTTCCAACCATCATTTGCTTCCCCTTTGGAGATCCAAACCCTTGTCGATTGCCACCCCCCTCACCCCAAGATCCGCCCTACCCATGTCATGAGTTGTATTGTTGTTATTTCATATTTTAGTGCGTCGCGAGTCTTGTTGTTATTTCCTATTTCAGTGTGTTGAGTGTCATGTTTGTTATTTTCTCTTTCAAGTGTGTTGGTTGCAATCGCATATTTGCTTTAAGTAATACTATTGGGCTTAATTTTGTGGTTAAATCCAGTATCATTTGGTATCAGAGCTAGCTTAACTTTAATCTTATCTTAGAGTTTCTAGCATCCGTAATATCAAAACTTAACTCCACCTAACCTCCCTGAAAAAAATTTTCCCCTGCTTTTCCACTCAAAACATCCCAATATACCCTCTTTCGCATACATAAACCCTAACCACGCCGCCACCAACACAAGTGTCAAACGTCAATCAAGAATTTACCATAAAAGAGATATAGCGACAACTCCATCGAATGNAAAAGAAAGAAGAGATCTCTCATGAGTGGTTGCTAGTTAGAGTTAATCATTCTGTCAAAAATTTCACCCCTGAGTTGAATCCCCTTACATAATTGTTTACTAGATACACTTAAACAAGTACGAGGGGTGGAAGAAGTACAGATTTAATGACTCAAAGCTTTGGTTCGTAAGAAAATCTATCTACATGCAACTCCAGCTCAAGTTTTGTCAAAAAAGCATAGATATTTACTATATTAGGATGTGTTTCAAAACGATAACGTCTGCAGGATTAACTTATGGAGATATTGTTATATTTCCACTACTTGCAACGTGGTCTACTTGACTACTACGAGAAAATAGAAGCTTCGACAGAAGAGATCAAAGCTCCCCCACCCAGGAAACTGGCGTGGGAGCTCCCCACAGGACTATTTCTATGACTCATGATATGGTCCTGCGACTGATTCACAAAATGGACCTAAAACGAAACTCTACCAGCGACTTATGACCAATTTAGAACACCAAATTGAGGTCGGTTGATCTTCCTTACGTGGATTTGGGGCATCTTTTTAAAAGCGGACACAATTCTAATTATCTATGGCATATATATTTGATTCATGCGATTGAGGTTTCANAAACTAACCTCAAATAACCTTCAGTAATTGAGAAAAATTCATTATAATAGATTGTTCATTCTAATACTTCATCATTAGGGACCTTAAATACCATTAACAATAGACCTAATAACCCTTATTCTAATTTTATAACCCAGGTTGGAAGAATCATCTTAATTTTACCTGGAATAATAATTCTGGAGGTGGAAACCAATAATGAAAAAATAATCAAGTAAACCCTATAGGAAACTGGAATAACAAAACTAGTACCAACTATAAATTTTCTTATCCATCAGGCTTTAACAATAATCAGCAATTTAAGGAGAAGAAATTGTTTCTGAAGGAGATTGTGTTGCAAATGGGAAACCAATTGCAAAGTCAATGTGTAGCGATAATAAATATAGAGAATTAATTGAAATAAATTGTTAACGCACTCAGCAATAGGTCCAAAAGAACTCTTCTTAACAACATTGAGATAAATACTAAAGAGAAGAATAAATAGCAAATTAAAGTCATCAAATTAAGAAGTGGAAGAGAGATGGAGGATATAGTTCAAAATAAGGCTGAGGTTGAGATAGAGACCGTGGAAACCGAAAAATCTAAAGAAAATATTTCTAAGGACCTGGAAAAATCAATCTCTCCAACTAGTATTAATTTAGAAAAATCACCGCCTCCATTTTCTCAAAGACTTGGACAACAGAAGTTAGATCAACAATTTTAAAATTTTTTTAAAATATTTAAGAAGTTAACTATTAATATTTCTTTCGCTGATGCTCTGGAACAAATGTCCANAAAGAGAGATGGAGGATATAGTTCAAAATAAGGCTGAGGTTGAGAAAGAGACCGTAGAAACCAAAAAATCTAAAGAAAATATTTCTAAGGACCTGGAAAAATCAATCTCTCCAACTAGTATTAACTTAGAAAAATCACCGCCTTCATTTCCTCAAAGACTTGGACAATAGAAGTTAGATCAACAATTTCAAAATTTTTTTAAAATATTTAAGAAGTTAACTATTAATATTTCTTTCGCTGATGCTCTGGAACAAATGTCCAGCTATGTAAAATTTATGAAAGGCGTCCCTAATAAGAAGAGAAAATTTGGAGATTATGAGACTGTTGTACTTAGTGATAAGTGGAGCGCTATAATTCAGAATAAATTTCCTAAAAAACTTAAAAGTTCTTGAGAGTTTTATTATTCTCTGCGCAATAGGAGAAAATATTTTTGGAAAAGCTTTATGCGATTTATGAGCAAACATTAACCTTATGTCGTTATCTATTTTCAGAAGGTTAANCACTTAGTTATAAGTGGAGCGCTATAATTCAGAATAAACTTCCTAAAAAACTTAAAGTTCTTGAGAGTTTTATTATTCTCTGCGCAATAGGAGAAATTTTTTTTGGAAAAGCTTTATGCGATTTATGAGCAAACATTAACCTTATGTCGTTATCTATTTTCAGAAGGTTAANGCCCAAACTCTCAATTATCACCACCCCACCCCACAAGATCCGCCTCAGTTGTGTGTCATGAGTCATTATATTGTTATTTCCTACTTTTGTGTGTCACGTGTCGTGTTTGTTGTTGGTTTCTCTNACCCAAACTCTCAATTATCACCACCCCACCCCACAAGATCCGCCTCAGTCATGTGTCATGTGTCATGAGTCATTATATTGTTATTTCCTACTTTTGTGTGTCACGTGTCGTGTTTGTTGTTGGTTTCTCTTTCAAGTATTTTGGTTGTAGCTGTCTATTTGCTTTCAAAAATAATATTGGGCTTACCTATTGTGGTTTGGGTTAACTGACATGTGTGGTAGCATGCTAAATTTTCCTTTATATTTAACACTTATTTTTGATAAAATTGCACTTTAAAGGAAAGTATTTCTACGTTTTCGTTGCAAGTATAAAATGTAAAAGATTTGGAGCAAATTGGAGCTGAAACGAAGCAAAAGGAAGGCACATGAAGCAATGGAGCAAATAGCAGGTAGCCGTCTAGGCGCCAGCTTCTGGCACCTTGGCGCTACAACATGGCACCATGGCGCCGCAAATGGGTGTGGCATCAGATTGTGTCTAGAAACTAGAGAAGGTGATGTCATGGCGCCACATACATACTGGCGCCTAAGCCCCAGTTATTTCCCGGGCTTACCCGAGAAAATGGCGCCTGGGCGCTAGAACTGCTTTGTACAGTTTCTGTAGCGGTTGTGCACGANGTCAGATTGTGTCTAGAAACCAGAGAAGGTGATGTCATGGCGCCACATACTGGCGCTTAAGCCCCAGTTATTTCTCGGGCTTACCCGAGAAAATGGCGCCTGGGCGCTAGAACTGCTTTGTACAGTTTCTGTAGCGGTTGTGCACGAAATTGGAGGTTATGAGCAGGGAGAAGCAGATCATTTGAGGGGAGGATCATTTTGTGAAGCCAAGGAAAAAATCTAAGTGTACGGGAAAGTGGAGTTTAAAGTGAGGTTTTATATTTTTTTGAATTTTCTTGGAGAGAATTGAGAGGATATTGTAAAGAATTGTTGTAAGCAGTGCAATGAACACATGTTGATCATTTGGGAAGAAGTTTTTACTTCTTTTCTCAGGTGCACCCGAAAGAGAGTAAAGAAACAATTAGTATTTTTTGGTGTTTCGAGGGTGACAAGCAGAAACAATTACCTAATTAAATCAAATTTTTTTATGCAATCGAAAGAGAGTAAAGAAGAGGAATGCTCCTATTTGTCACTAATTATAATCTATATTCTATGTGTTCTAGTCTTACACAAATTACTTATTCCATTACAAGGGATGGTATTTTTCATCACTTGATCTTTCTTAACTTATTTAACTTTAGTAAAATTAACTTTAGAGTAAATCTATATGTTNCTACACAAATTACTTATTCCATTACAAGGGAGGGTATTTTTCATCACTTGATCTTTCTTAACTTATTTAACTTTAGTAAAATTAGCTTTAGAGTAAATCTATATGTTTAGTAATATTTTAGTAGAATTTACAAGCACAATTTAAATCGATTTTATTTCCAGGCTAAGACTCTTATTAATAGGCTAAAAACTTTTCTTAAGTTTTTAAAATAACAGCCTTCACTTTGGGATTGATACTCCGAACTCAAAAATCTGATATTACTTAAACGATACATATACTTGCGTAAGACACCTAATGTGTAGTGTTAAATTATGAAAAAAACTCAAGTCATAATATCTATAAAATATATTTTAGATTTCAAATATTTCATCCAAAATCATTGGGGCATCCGACAGGTTGGTCAAGTTTTTTGCGTTGTTGTCGAGGATGTGCGACGGTTAATTTGACTTAGAAAAATTTTAGTTGAACTAATTAAACGTAGATTTGAAAAATCATATTGTTGTTTCTTTGTGTAAATGTTTGTTTGTTTGTTTAAGGTAGTATTAAAAAATTATTAGATTTAAGTATTTGTTTTATGTGTTTTTCTGTAATTTACTTATTGAACTTTAATTGTGTATGTGTAGTGCAGGATCTTCAGGACTTGTGCCCCACGATTCTGAATTAGAAAGAACAATTAGAAGGATTAAAAAATAAAAGACTTTACCAATTTGTAGAAGAAATGACGAATACTCAGCAAAACAATTTAGATAATTAAACATCATAACGCACATAAACCATTAAGGGATTACGTTAATCCTACGACAGATGAAATTCATTTAAGTATACAAACTCCTGTCATAGAGGCTAGCACATTAAAGTTGAAACCTAATATTATTCAAATGGTGCAGAACAACCAATTTGGAGGAACTCCATCTGAGGATCCAAATTTAAACTTGACTAGTTACATTTCGTTATAATGTAGTGTCAAATGGCGTTGTTAGACTTCGACTTTTCCCTTTTCTTTAAGGGATAAAGCTAAAATGTGGTTGAATTCATCAGCGCCCGGATCTATTATAACTTAGAGTGACTTAGCTCAAAAATTGCTAGCTAAGTATTTTTCACCTTAAAAAATTGCTAGCTAAGTATTTTTCACCTTCAAAACTACTAAATTAGAAATGATATTATCTCATTTTGTAGTATGAAAGTGAATCAATATATGAAGCATGAGAAAGGTTTAAGAAACTTCTGCCTACATCATGCTCTGTTAGATTGATTAATCATTAAACTTTTTACAATGGCAGGATCTCTTAGATCTATCATTGACGCTGGTGGTGGTGCTTCACTCATGTCCAAATCATTTAATGAAGCTTATTCTTTAATTGAAGAGATAACGACTTTCCAATGACTTTCTGAAAAGGTAAATCCTAACAAGATAGTGTTCACGATATGAATATATTGTCAATTCTTACTTCTCAGGTTGCAGCAATATCTATAAAGCTAGATCAATTTAGAATAAACTAACCTCAAATAACCTTCAGTAATTGAGAAAAATTCATTATAATAGATTGTTCATTCTAATACTTCATCATTAGGGACCTTAAATACCATTAACAATAGACCTAATAACCCTTATTCTAATTTTATAACCCAGGTTGGAAGAATCATCTTAATTTTACCTGGAATAATAATTCTGGAGGTGGAAACCAATAATGAAAAAATAATCAAGTAAACCCTATAGGAAACTGGAATAACAAAACTAGTACCAACTATAAATTTTCTTATCCATCAGGCTTTAACAATAATCAGCAATTTAAGGAGAAGAAATTGTTTCTGAAGGAGATTGTGTTGCAAATGGGAAACCAATTGCAAAGTCAATGTGTAGCGATAATAAATATAGAGAATTAATTGAAATAAATTGTTAACGCACTCAGCAATAGGTCCAAAAGAACTCTTCTTAACAACATTGAGATAAATACTAAAGAGAAGAATAAATAGCAAATTAAAGTCATCAAATTAAGAAGTGGAAGAGAGATGGAGGATATAGTTCAAAATAAGGCTGAGGTTGAGATAGAGACCGTGGAAACCGAAAAATCTAAAGAAAATATTTCTAAGGACCTGGAAAAATCAATCTCTCCAACTAGTATTAATTTAGAAAAATCACCGCCTCCATTTTCTCAAAGACTTGGACAACAGAAGTTAGATCAACAATTTTAAAATTTTTTTAAAATATTTAAGAAGTTAACTATTAATATTTCTTTCGCTGATGCTCTGGAACAAATGTCCAGCTATGTAAAATTTATGAAAGGCGTCCCTAATAAGAAGAGAAAATTTGGAGATTATGAGACTGTTGTACTTAGTGATAAGTGGAGCGCTATAATTCAGAATAAATTTCCTAAAAAACTTAAAAGTTCTTGAGAGTTTTATTATTCTCTGCGCAATAGGAGAAAATATTTTTGGAAAAGCTTTATGCGATTTATGAGCAAACATTAACCTTATGTCGTTATCTATTTTCAGAAGGTTAAGTTTAGAAGAGATTTCTCTAACTACTATAACCCTTCAGTTAGCCGATTAATCGATCACTTATCTAAAGGGGGTTATAAAAGATGTATTAGTTAAAGTGGATAAATTTATCTTCTCTATGGATTTCATTGTGTTAATATGGAGAAAGATAAAGAAATTTCAATTATTTTAGGGAGATATTTCTTTGAAACTGGATGACCTATGATAGATGTGCAAAAAAGTAAGTTAACCATGAGAGTAAATGATCAGGAAGTTGCATTAATGTTTTAAATTTTATGAAATATCCTGCTAAAGGAAAAGAATATGAGTGTGTTTGGATGGACTTAATTGATTATTTAAGTAGTAACCATTTCCGAAAAAGTTATGAAGGTAAATCAGAAAAACAGGAGTTAGATTATTAGAATGATATGGATTTCCAAGATGAGTTGAATATATTGCTTATTGAAGACTCAAAATTTATTCAGGACAGGTTTGAGATTTTAGATGCAATAGAAAATAGTAAATCGTGCATTCCTTCTATTGAAGAACCTCCTGAACTTGAGATGAAGATACTTCATACACATTTAAAGCATGCTTATTTAGGGAACTCATCTACAGTACCAGTCATCATATCCTCATATTTGACTCAATCAAAAGAAGAAAAATTAATGAAATTTCTAAGAAATTATAAGAAAGTTTTCGGAAAGACCTAAGCAGATATTAAAAAAATTAGTCTTTTAATTTGTATGCATGAGATTCTAATGAAAGATCATAAACCCAGGGCAGATCCTCAATAGAGATTAAATCATATTATGAAAGAAGTTGTTAAAAAGGAGATTAAAGTGGTTAGATGCAGATATTATCTATCTTATTTCTAATAGTGTTTGAGTTAATTCTATACATTATGTTACTAAGAAATGGGGAGTGACAGTAGCTATCAATTAACGGAATGAATGAATTCCTACCAGACAAGTCACTGAGTGGTGAATTTGTATTGATTACAGAAAATTGTATTTAGCCACAAGAAAAGATCACTTTTCTTTACCCTTTTTGGATTAGATGTTAAATAGCTGGTCTCCGATATTTTTGCTTTTTAGATGGATATTCTGGATATCATCAAATACTTATAGCTCAGAGGATCAAGAAAAGACTACATTCACAAGTCTTTATGAGACATTTGCTTTTAGAAGAATGTACTTTGAATTATGTAACGCACTGTTTTAAAGTTGCATGATTTCTCAGTGTTTGAAACCTCATTTAATTCATGTTTAGATCATTTAACAAAAGTGCTAAAACATTGTGAAGAGACTAATATTGTTCTCAATTGAAAAAAAATATCAATTCATGGAAGCAGAAGAAATTGTTCTGGGACATAAAATATCTAAAAATGCGTGGGAGTAGATCCAACAAAGATTCAAGTAATTGCTAAAGTACTACCTCCTACTACAGTGAGAGGAGTTGAATGTTTTTTGAGATATGCTAGGTTCTATAGACGTTATATTAAAGAATTCTTAAAAATCATCAAGCCTCTATGTCATTTTTTTAGAAAAAGATGTCTTATTTAATTTTAATCAAGATTGCATGTATGTCTTTAATATATTAAAAGAAAAATTAATCACCGCTCATATTATAGTCTCACCTGACTGGGGGGAGGTCATTTGAGTTGATGTCATGCGAGTGATTATGCTATTGGGGCAGTGTTAGGACAAAAATAAGAAAATTTTTTTAAATTTATATACTATATCAGTATAACACTTAATGAAGCTCAAACTAATTATACTATGACTGAGAATAAATTATTTTCAAAAGTATATATTTTTGATAAATTTAGATCCTATCTCATTGAAACTAAACATATTGTTCATACAGATCATTCTGTTATTAGATATCATATGCTAAAGAAAGATGTTAAAACAAGAATAATTAGACGGGTCCTGATACATGAATTCAATTTTGAAGTATAGGAAAGAATTGGATAATCAAATAGCTGACCATTTCTTTAGACTGTAATAAGAAAATTCTTGTAATTATGAAGATAAAATTAATGAAAATTTTCCCGATAAACAATTATAAGTTATTACTAGCTGGCATGTTCTGTGGTATGCTGACATAGTGAATTATATTATTAGTGATATTATACCATATAGATTAATATATTATTGACGAAAAAGTTCATTCATGATGTGAGATCTTACTTTTGGGATGACCCATATTTTTTAAAAAAAATGTAAGGATCAAGTTATCTGAAAATGTGTATCTTTAGAAGAAACCGAGAAAATTATTCAGAAATGTCATGATTCTGAGTTAGGGGGACATTTTGGTGTTGATAGAACTGCATTTAAGATTTTAGCAACATATCTAAGAGAGATGAAATGCCCTTGAACTTTAATTTACAGATTGAAATTGTTTATGTATATGGCTTAGATTTTATGGGACCATTTGTACCATCTTTTAGAAATTTATATATTTTAATAGTTATGAATTATGGGTCTGTTTGGGGAAACTATAGCTTCTCAACTTTTCAGCTGCAGCTTAGCTGCCCTAGAAAGCTGCTGCGGGGAAGCTAACTGGTTGTTTGTTGCAGCTGTTTGAAAAAACTGTATTACAGCTGTTTCTGGAGAAACGTTCATTCTACCCCTGTTTAATAAAGTTGTTTGTAACAGAACTCTGATAGTCATATATTTGATACTTCAGAAGCAAAAATTCAATTCAGAACAGTACAAAAATTTAAATACACGACTGACTTAAGAGTGAGTGCCAAAAGTGCTAAAAAAAGGAAAAAAAACTATTATAATCACAAAAACAAGTTAAAATTGCTAAAATAAGTAATAAATTATAGTTTTTTGCAGACGTGAGGTCGACCTTATGTTTTGATGTGATTATGATNCTTAAGTGAGGTTTTATATTTTTTTGAATTTTCTTGGAGAGAATTGAGAGGATATTGTAAAGGATTGTTGTAAGCAGTGCAATGAACACATGTTGATCATTTGGGAAGAAGTTTTTACTTCTTTTCTCAGGTGCAACCGAAAGAGAGTAAAGAAACAGTTAGTATTTTTTGGTGTTTCGAGGGTGACAAGCAGAAACAATTACCTAAATAAATCAAACTTTTTTATGCACTCGAAAGAGAGTAAAGAAGAGGAATGCTCCTATTTGTCACTAATTATAATCTATATTCTATGTGTTCTAGTCTTACACAAATTACTTATTCCATTACAAGGGAGGGTATTTTTCATCACTTGATCTTTCTTAACTTATTTAACTTTAGTAAAATTAACTTTAGAGTAAATCTATATGTTTAGTAATATTTTAGTAGAATTTACAAGCACAATTTAAATCGATTTTATTTCTAGGCTAAGACTCTTATTAATAGGCTAAAAACTTTTCTTAAGTTTTTAAAATAACAGCCTTCACTTTGGGATTGATACTCCGAACTCAAAAATCTGATATTACTTAAACGATACATATACTTGCGTAAGACACCTAGTGTGTAGTGCTAAATTATGAAAAAACTCAAGTCATAATATCTATAAAATATATTTTAGATTTCAAATATTTCATCCAAAATCATTGGGGCATCCGACAGGTTGGTCAAGTTTTTTGCGTTGTTGTCGAGGATGTGCGACGGTTAATTTGACTTAGAAAAATTTTAGTTGAACTAATTAAACGTAGATTTGAAAAATCATATTGTTGTTTCTTTGTGTAAATGTTTGTTTGTTTGTTTAAGGTAGTATTAAAAAATTATTAGATTTAAGTATTTGTTTTATGTGTTTTTCTGTAATTTACTTATTGAACTTTAATTGTGTATGTGTAGTGCAGGATCTTCAGGACTTGTGCCCCACGATTCTGAATTAGAAAGAACAATTAGAAGGATTAAAAAATAAAAGACTTTACCAATTTGTAGAAGAAATGACGAATACTCAGCAAAACAATTTAGATAATTAAACATCATAACGCACATAAACCATTAAGGGATTAGATTAATCCTACGACAGATAAAATTCATTTAAGTATACAAACTCCTGTCATAGAGGCTAGCACATTAAATTTGAAACCTAATATTATTCAAATGGTGCAGAACAACCAATTTGGAGGAACTCCATCTGAGGATCCAAATTTAAACTTGACTAGTTACATTTCGTTATAATGGAGTGTCAAATGGCGTTGTTAGACTTCGAATTTTCCCTTTTCCTTAAGGGATAAAGCTAAAATGTGGTTGAATTCATCAGCGCCCGGATCTATTATAACTTAGAGTGACTTAGCTCAAAAATTGCTAGCTAAGTATTTTTCACCTTAAAAAATTGCTAGCTAAGTATTTTTCACCTTCAAAACTACTAAATTAGAAATGATATTATCTCATTTTGTAGTATGAAAGTGAATCAGTATATGAAGCATGAGAAAGGTTTAAGAAACTTCTGCCCACATCATGCTCTGTTAGATTGATTAATCATTAAACTTTTTACAATGGCAGGATCTCTTAGATCTATCATTGANTGGATTTCCAAGATGAGTTGAATATATTGCTTATTGAAGACTCAAAATTTATTCAGGACAGGTTTGAGATTTTAGATGCAATAGAAAATAGTAAATCGTGCATTCCTTCTATTGAAGAACCTCCTGAACTTGAGATGAAGATACTTCATACACATTTAAAGCATGCTTATTTAGGGAACTCATCTACAGTACCAGTCATCATATCCTCATATTTGACTCAATCAAAAGAAGAAAAATTAATGAAATTTCTAAGAAATTATAAGAAAGTTTTCGGAAAGACCTAAGCAGATATTAAAAAAATTAGTCTTTTAATTTGTATGCATGAGATTCTAATGAAAGATCATAAACCCAGGGCAGATCCTCAATAGAGATTAAATCATATTATGAAAGAAGTTGTTAAAAAGGAGATTAAAGTGGTTAGATGCAGATATTATCTATCTTATTTCTAATAGTGTTTGAGTTAATTCTATACATTATGTTACTAAGAAATGGGGAGTGACAGTAGCTATCAATTAACGGAATGAATGAATTCCTACCAGACAAGTCACTGAGTGGTGAATTTGTATTGATTACAGAAAATTGTATTTAGCCACAAGAAAAGATCACTTTTCTTTACCCTTTTTGGATTAGATGTTAAATAGCTGGTCTCCGATATTTTTGCTTTTTAGATGGATATTCTGGATATCATCAAATACTTATAGCTCAGAGGATCAAGAAAAGACTACATTCACAAGTCTTTATGAGACATTTGCTTTTAGAAGAATGTACTTTGAATTATGTAACGCACTGTTTTAAAGTTGCATGATTTCTCAGTGTTTGAAACCTCATTTAATTCATGTTTAGATCATTTAACAAAAGTGCTAAAACATTGTGAAGAGACTAATATTGTTCTCAATTGAAAAAAAATATCAATTCATGGAAGCAGAAGAAATTGTTCTGGGACATAAAATATCTAAAAATGCGTGGGAGTAGATCCAACAAAGATTCAAGTAATTGCTAAAGTACTACCTCCTACTACAGTGAGAGGAGTTGAATGTTTTTTGAGATATGCTAGGTTCTATAGACGTTATATTAAAGAATTCTTAAAAATCATCAAGCCTCTATGTCATTTTTTTAGAAAAAGATGTCTTATTTAATTTTAATCAAGATTGCATGTATGTCTTTAATATATTAAAAGAAAAATTAATCACCGCTCATATTATAGTCTCACCTGACTGGGGGGAGGTCATTTGAGTTGATGTCATGCGAGTGATTATGCTATTGGGGCAGTGTTAGGACAAAAATAAGAAAAAAATTTTAAATTTATATACTATGTCAGTATAATACTTAATGAAGCTCAAATTAATTATACTATAACTGAGAATAAATTATTTTTAAAAGTATATATTTTTGATAAATTTAGATCCTATCTCATTGAAACTAAACGTATTNGAATATTAATATTAAAGTATCTTAATTGATACAATTTTTAGACGGTGCTCATGTGACCGTTATAGAGACTTAGTAGATATAAGAAATGTTATCGATATAGTAAAACATATCGAATATCATGAAATATCATAAGTGAGCATATTCAAANCGGATTTCCAAGATGAGTTGGATATATTGCTTACTGAAGACTCAAAATTTATTCAGGACAGGTTTGAGATTTTAGATGCAATAGAAAATAGTAAACCGCGCATTCCTTCTATTGAAGAACCTCCTGAACTTGAGATGAAGATACTTCATACACATTTAAAGTATGCTTATTTAGGGAACTCATGTACACTACAAGTCATCATATCCTCATATTTGACTCAATCAAAAGAAGAAAAATTAATGAAAATTCTAAGAAATTATAAGAAAGTTTTCGAAAAGACCTAAGCAGATATTAAAGAAATTAGTCTTTTAATTTGTATGCATAAGATTCTAATGAAAGATCATAAACCCAGGGCAGATCCTCAATAGAGATTAAATCATATTATGAAAGAAGTTGTTAAAAAGGAGATTAAAGTGGTTAAATGCAGATATTATCTATCTTATTTCTGATAGTGTTTGAGTTAATTTTATACATTATGTTACTAAGAAATGGGGAGTGACAGTAGCTATCAATTAACGGAACGAATGAATTCCTATCAGACAAGTCACTGAGTGGTGAATTTGTATTGATTACAGAAAATTGTATTTAGCCACTAGAAAAGATCACTTTTCTTTACCCTTTTTGGATTAGATGTTAAATAGCTGGTCACCGATATTTTTGCTTTTTAGATGGATATTCTGGATATCATCAAATACTTATAGCTCAGAGGATCAAGAAAAGACTACATTCACAAGTCTTTATGAGACATTTGCTTTTAGAAGAATGTACTTTGAATTATGTAACGCACTGTTTTAAAGTTGCATGATTTCTCAGTGTTTGAAACCTCATTTAATTCATGTTTAGATCATTTAACAAAAGTGCTAAAACGTTGTGAAGAGAGTAATATTGTTCTCACTTGAAAAAAAATATCAATTCATGGAAGCAGAAGAAATTGTTCTAGGACATAAAATATCTAAAAATGCATGGGAGTAGATCCAACAAAGATTCAAGTAATTGCTAAAGTACTACCTTCTACTACAGTGAGAAGAGTTGAATGTTTTCTGAGATATGTTGGGTTCTATAGACGTTATATTAAAGAATTCTTAAAAATCATCAAGCCTCTATGTCATTTTTTTAGAAAAAGATGTCTTATTTAATTTTAATCAAGATTGCATGTATGTCTTTAATATATTAAAAGAAAAATTAATCACCGCTCATATTATAGTCTCACCTGACTGGGGGGAGGTCATTTGAGTTGATGTCATGCGAGTGATTATGCTATTGGGGCAGTGTTAGGACAAAAATAAGAAAAAAATTTTAAATTTATATACTATGTCAGTATAATACTTAATGAAGCTCAAATTAATTATACTATAACTGAGAATAAATTATTTTTAAAAGTATATATTTTTGATAAATTTAGATCCTATCTCATTGAAACTAAACGTATTGTTCATACAGATCATTTTGTTATTAGATATCATATGCTAAAGAAAGATGTTAAAACAAGAATAATTAGACGGGTCCTTCTGATACATGAATTCAATTTTGAAGTATAGGAAAGAATTGGATAATCAAATAGCTGACCATTTCTTTAGACTGGAATAAGAAAATTCTTGTAATTATGAAGATAAAATTAATGAAAAGTTTCCTGATAAACAATTATAAGTTATTACTAGCTGGCATGTTCTGTGGTATGCTGACATAGTGAATTATATTATTAGTGATATTATACCATATGAATTAATATATTATCGACGAAAAAGTTCATTCATGATGTGAGATTTTACTTTTGGGATGAACCATATTTTTTAAAAAAAATGTAAGGATCAAGTTATCTAAAAATGTGTATCTTTAGAAGAAACCGAGAAAATTATTCAGAAATGTCATGATTCTGAGTTAAGGGGACATTTTGGTGTTGATAGAACTGCATTTAAGATTTTACCAACATATCTAAGAGAGATGAAATACCCTTAAACTTTAATTTACAGATTGAAATTTTTTATGTATATGGCTTAGATTTTATGGGACCATTTGTACCATCTTTTAGAAATTTATATATTTTAATAGTTATGAATTATGGGTCTGTTTGGGGAAACTGCAGCTTCTCAACTTTTCAGCTGCAGCTTAGCTGCCCTAGAAAGCTGCTGCAGGGAAGCTGCTGCGGGGAAGCTGACTGGTTGTTTGTTGCAGCTGTTTGAAAAAATTGTATTACAGCTGTTTCTGGAGAAATGATCATTCTACCCCTATTTAATAAAGTTGTTTGTAACAGAACTCTGATAGTCATATATTTGATACTTCAGAAGCAAAAATTCAATTCAGAACAGTACAAAAATTTAGATACACGACTGACTTAAGAGTGAGTGCCAAAAGTGCTAAAAAAAAGAAAAAAAACTATTATTATCACAAAAACAAGTTAAAAATGCTAAAATAAGTAATAAATTATAGTTTTTTGCAGACGTGAGGTCGACCTTATGTTTTGATGTGATTATGATTTTTATATGTAAATATCAAAATTTAAGTGTTAAATATGTTAAGTACATAAGAAAATTGTGGTATGTATATGAATTTCCCTACCAAATAATAATATCAAGACATTTTTGCTTGTTTAAGAATTATCAGTAAGAAAACACAGCTAGACATCTCCTTTCTTATCCCCTTTTGAGAATGTTCCATTCTACCTTGCCCTTGTCCCTTATCAACATTACAGATAAGGAATCCCAATCTTCATGCCACATCTCAAATCATATTTTAATCATCTAGAGAATATACAATCCAAAAATTTAAAACATAAATGTTTCCCAATATGAAAAATTTTTAACCCGCACCTCTCTATGAAAAAAAAAAGCTGCAGCCGTGAGGTCGACCTTATTGTAAGTAGCTAACTATTAGAGATAAGATTAAATATGTTTGAAAATTTAAAACAAGTCATACGGTTTTGAAGCTATAATAGTTTAGTCGAACATGTGACTTGTCGGATTTAATCACAGACCAGTGCTGATATCCAACATTTTCTTTGTTCAAATAATTAAACCCATCATAAAGTTGCATTCTATCTTTCAAGTTNTACCTCTCTATGAAAAAAAAAAGCTGCAGCCGTGAGGTCGACCTTATTGTAAGCAGCTAACTATTAGAGATAAGATTAAATATGTTTGAAAATTTAAAACAAGTCATACGATTTTGAAGCTATAATATTTTAGTCGAAGATGTGACTTGTCGGATTTAATCACAGACCGGTGCTGATATCCAACATTTTCTTTGTTCAAATAATTAAACCCATCATAAAGTTGCATTCTATCTTTCAAGTTGGTTTACTACTTTCTGTGACGCGTTTGATTGTTCAAACACCTCGANATTTATGGGGTGGATACAGCTCTTTAAAAGTTTTTATAAAATTGTTGTAGCATTTTTAAAAGCTTCTACGGATACTATAATTTTTTTTTTTTTTTTGTCAAAAAATCAGATAATTTTTCTCATAGTTACCACAATTTAACAGATGTAGTCATAAAAANCAGCTCTTTAAAAGTTTTTATAAAATTGTTGTTGGGGAAACAGCATTTTTAAAAGCTTCTACGGATACTATAATTTTTTTTTTGTCAAAAAATCAGATAATTTTTCTCATAGTTACCACAATTTAACAGATGTAGTCATAAAAAACAACTCCCAGTCATAAAAATTTTTAGAAAGCTGCAAAAAAAAGTAGCCAAGTGGAGCTGTGGTGACGGTCGGAATAGCAAAATAGTGAGAAGGTTGCTCCAAATAGACCATCAATCATCAATTAATAATCGTCTAATCTAACATATTTTGGGATCATGCACAAGGCNGGTAGCCAAATGGAGCTGTGGTGACGGTCAGAATAGCAAAATAGTGAGAAGGCTGCTCCAAATAGACCATCAATCATCAATTAATAATCGTCTAATCTAACATATTTTGGGATCATGCACAAGGCCATAATGCATGGATTTCGAAAGGAATTCAAACCTGTAGTCTCCTTTTCTGGTCATTGACTTGACAACTGCTTCATTTTTCCATATTCCAAGCCCCAAGAGCAGCATTCGTATTATGTTGATACCTGGAGCTACAGCTGCAAGAAATGGCGCCAGAGGGCTGGGACTGTGACAGGGAAAAACCTTTAAAGTTACATAAGTGTAAGAGGAGCTCAGCATCTCTGTAACAACTTACCTGAATAGAGGCCAACAAAGCATAAACACCAACCCAACACTTATATGCACCAGCTTCCTGATTGTCGTCTACAAGAAAAGAAGGTTAATCATATTGCTTGGTTCATCCATAAAGGCAAATGCTCAAAAGAAAATAAGTGAAAAAAAAAAAAATTATATGGTCAGGAAATTAAAACTTCTACATTCACAGTTAGGGATCCGGTACCTATTACAGTAGATGACACCCTTTAAATACTACACAACAGAGCAGCTATAAAAAGGTAGAAAACTTAGAACTTTAGCACAGAATATACCCCAAAATATTTCATAGGATCTGTTTTTTTGGGTTGGGGCCTTCACCTCAGAGGAGCACTGCTCCGCTACGACCCTTAAGCCATTCGATGCATGATCCACATAAAAAAAGCGATGGAATTTTATTTAGTTACGATATTTTACCAGGGATTCGGCTCCACAAACCTTCAATAATATCCCACTTAGAATTGTTCATCTTGAATATTCAGAGAAAGAAGAGGAGGAGAATAGAATTGAAAGAAAATCTTATATTATCTTTAACGTTATTATAAGATGTCATACATATAGATTTTACAATGACAAACTTCTTATTTACTGATAAGGTTACAAAGATAATTTAACCATGCTAAACCCATAATAAAAGCTACATTACAGAGCCCTTTTCACCCTTGCTCAATTCGACGATCCAGGGAGCGGCTTAGAGGTTGGAGCATGAAGAAGAAGAGATGTCGAGACCTGAAGTTACTACCNACCCTTGCTCAGCTCGACGATCCAGGGAGCGGCTTAGAGGTTGGAGCATGAAGAAGAAGAGATGTCGAGACCTGAAGTTACTACCACACCTTCTGAGGAAAAGTTGAGACCTAAAGCGGCTGCCATATCTTCTAAGAGTCAAATCCTCCACGTAAGTTGTATTACCCCCTTTCAAGTTGAGTATCGGATGTTCGGATGGTCAACTTGCTGGTAAGATCATAATACATTTTTGTTGTAATAGCTTTGGTTAAAATGTCCGTTAGCTGGTCTTCTGTCATTATATGTTTGAAAACTATATGTTTGAGTTTGATGTGGTCTCTTATAAAGTGATAATCCACCTCAATATATTTTATTCTCGTGGAATATAGAGTTATGAGCAAGAGCTATGCCTGAGAAACTATTACTGTAGAGTGTGGTGGTGGTTACTGGTATGTTTGTAAATTCGTGAAGTAGCATATATAACTAGAGGATCTCTGTAGTTGTAGTCGCAGGAGAGTAATATTATGCTTCTATAGAAGATCTTGCAGCAGTGGTTTGTTTCTTTGTCGTCAAGGAAATTAAATTAGGACCAAGTTAATGCAAAAACTTGTAGTTTATTTNGGTAAATTCGTGAAGTAGCATATATAACCAGAGGATCTCTGTAGTTGTAGTCGCAGGAGAGTAATATTATGCTTCTATAGAAGATCTTGCAACAGTGGTTTGTTTCTTTGTCGTCAAGGAAATTAAATTAGGACCAAGTTAATGCAAAAACTTGTAGTTTATTTTCTATCTTCTTTATCACTAGCCCAAACTACATCTGCATAAGCTGATAAGAAAAGTAGTCTAGCAGTTAATAGAGAGACATGATTGGAGAGTCGTTAAGGTATCTTAATAGTCTTTTGATTAGTTAGTAATGGTGCGTGTTTAGATTATGCATATAATGGCTCAATAAATTAATAGTGAATGTTATATCGAGTCAGGTAACGACAAGATATTGTAAAGAAACAATGAGATGTCTATAGTGTTGCAGATTAAAAATAGGTGACAATGANGAAGTTAGTAATGGCGCGTGTTTAGATTATGCATATAATGACTCAATAAATTAATAGTGAATGTTATATCGAATCGGGTAACGACAAGATATTGTAAAGAAACAATGAGATGTCTATAGTGTTGCAGATTAAAAATAGGTGACAATGAAATAGTACTTTTGTTTGATTGAAGTTGTAAGGGTGTTAAAACAGGTTTCGACTGGCGCATATCTGTTATGGTTAAAATGTCTGAGAGATAATTACTTTGATGTAAAAATTATTCAAATTTTGTTTTATTTATTTGCAAACCAAAAAAGTGAGAGGTGACCAAGCAATTATAAATTAAATTGGTTGCTTAATATTTGAATTGAAGTATTTATAGCAGTCAAAGAGTTCTCGGTGATGAGAATATCATCATACACAAGTAGATAAATGCAAGTATTGTTATAATGATAAATAAGTAATGAATTATCGGAAATACTCAGTTTAAATTTTTGTGTATATAAGAAATTAAAAAAACTTGAATACCATTGTCTCAGAATTTGTTTCAGACTGCATATTGTTTTGTTTAACTTACACACATAATGAGAATAACAGGTGTCTATGAAATCAGGAGATTGAGACATATATATTATATCATCTAGTTTGTCATGTAAAATAGCATTAGATACATCAAATTGTTGTATATCTCAATATTCAGTAGTAGCTAAAGTAATGAGTATATGACTAGTAGAGAATTTGGTTATAAAAATAAAAGTTTCTTGATAGTCAATACTTTGTTGTTGTTTGAAAACTTGAACTAACGACCGAACTTGATAATAAAAAATGGATCCATTGATATGTTGTTTGATCTGAAAGGTCCATTTGTAATCTAAAATATTTTGTTGAGAAGAAGATGACACAAGAGTCAATGTCCCCTGTTGTTGAAGGGTCGTGAATTCTTCTGACATAGTTTTTCTCTAATGTGAGTGTTGAAAGTGTTTGTTTGAATCTGATGGATGTGTAGAGAGTATGCGACGTAAAAATATAAATATTTTCTTTTTCTTATTTGTGTACATGTAATCATATAATGGGATTTGAGGGATGACTGTGGGAAAAATGTTGAAGTAGGAGGTATAACATGTCGAACAGGAGAGGAAAATGTAGTAACGGTTGTGTTGAGTGGTGTTAGTGATAGAGCAGATGGAGAACAAAAATTATCTAGGGTGTTTGTAGCAAGTTGGNAGTCGGATCTATTGTAAGGTATGAGTTGTTGTATATTTTCAATATATGAAGTTAAATATGTTGTAGCACTAGTATCAAGAACCCAATATTCTTTAGAGTCATTATGATATTGAGAGCAGTAGCTTGAGTAGTGAGAGAGGGTTTGTAGTGAAGATTGGGCATGTGCAAACACTGAGTTGTGAAATGTCCTTTCTTGTAGAAAATTTGACACATAATTATTGTTTTGTTTAGATGGGTGCTCTTGTTGTATAAAGAATTGGTATGTTGTGGATTCTTGGTGGGAAATTTGGGTTTAGAATGGTAATTCTTGGTTTTGTAGGTGAGCAGTGTTGTTGTTTGGGTAAATTTGAGATTTTCATTGGCAAGACTATTTTCCTCTATATGAATGGAGTTGAAATTTTCCGAAGTGATGGGATTTATGTGTGTACTTATAGCGGTTTTAAGGCCTTGACAACTTGAAGGAAGGTCGTTTAATCTGTATAGAATCATGTCTTCATTATCCACCTTTGATCATGAAATTGCAATATTATCTACAATGTTTTTGATACTTATAATGTATAGAGTCGTGGTATGAGTCCTCGTGTTGGTATTGTGAAGTTCATTTTTTAGTTGCATAACTCTTGAACGATTTGCTGATTGAAATTTTCTTTCTAATGTGGTCTAAATGTTTGTTGGGATGGTTAAGTGAAGAACATATGATAAAATAGAGGGTGAAATATTTGAAAAGATAGCTGTTGTCAGATTCTGATCAACAAGATAGAGCATGATCTGGATTTTCATTTTGTTCTCCTGTGATGTTTTGCTGAAATCTTGGAGCAGTGAGATGGTATTATCTAAAAAAAATAAAAGTCATTAGCAAAAAAAGGTTTTTAAATTTGTACCTTTCATACTACATAATTTTCAAATGTTAATGGTGTATTTGTCATATCCTTGATGTGTGCATCAAAAATTTTAGTGTTG